>JAWQFJ010002665.1:7500-30587 GCA_034096865.1 Theodoxus fluviatilis | reverse complement strand
TTGGCGGAAATCTTACGGCACTTGGTGTTTGTTTTTCGATTTCTGTTCCTTCTCCGTTTGTGCGCTTGCCATGTATGGTTCCACCGGTTTCCGTCCGGTTAGGTTCCATTCTTGGCTCTAGCTTTGGCTAGGTGCGCTGGCTTTTCTTCGCGTGATGCTCCCTTTTTCTTTCGTTCCGGAGTTTCGTTGCAAGAATCAGAGTGCTCTTTCCGACTGTCAGAGTATTGAGATTAAGAGTCTCTACTCTATCGTCGATCCGTACGAGCCTGATTGTGTCAACTGTCCGCTCCGTGCACTGAAGTTTACTTGGCCAGGACTCAGTCTCGTCGTTTTCGCCGACGTAGGCTTTTTTCTTCCCTTGAAAATTGGTCACGGCGGATATCGAAGACTTCCATTTCCTCCTGGATTCGTCTTTTGATCACGGAGGCGTATAGGAATGCGAACCGGCTGCCTTCGGTTGGTGCTTCCAGGACTCATGGGATTCGCAAGTGGCGACCTCTGTGGCTTTTGCCAAGAATGTATCGCTGGCTCATCTCATGAGGGCGGCGTTCTGGCGCAGTGACTGCGTTTTCACGCATCACTAACTGCGTGACGTTCGCGTCCGTCGTCTGGATGACACCTTTGGCGTCAACAAGTTGGTTGTGGCGGGTTCGGCTGTTCGCCTTTGAGTGGTGATTAGTCGTCCGTTCTGTTGCGTGGATGCACACCCGCCTCCCGCTGGGGTAATCATACCTATGAGTTGTCTACTGGTCAGTATGGATAGAAAACTTTAAGAAATTTAAACTAATTTCTATGTTTTCTTGACATACTTACCAGTAGACAACATTATTTTTCCCACCCTCCTCCCCATTTTTTGTGCATCTTCACCAGTCTCGGTGTGTTGTCGAAAGTGAGGCCACGTGGCCAGATCCCTGGTATCTGAGCGCATGCGCGGGAAATGGTGAGAGTTGCCTCCCTTTCACTGGCTATGACGCTATGGATGAAGCCACTTCATTGGCTTATGGGGTGGCCACGTGGGTGGGGAAGATTTATGCAAATCTTTTTTCGAGGTGAAAGGTCATATACCTATGAGTTGTCTACTGGTAAGTATGTCAAGAAAACATAGAAATTAGTTTAAATTTCTTAAATTTTAAGGTATGATGGACTCCGGTCAACTTTGTCTTTTTCTGCTCGAAGACGAAAACAATTCACTTGCATTGCCAAGGAGGTTGGCAGGTCTGTTTTGCAGAAAAGATGTCCATGCTGTACAGTTTTCTTGTAATGCAATGTGCATGGCTGGTGAAGATGCCCTGAATTATTGAATAGTTGTTTATGAAAATGTGGAGAGAGCTGAATTAGTTGGGAAATGATTGCTGTATACCTGACCTTTCACCTTGCAGGCCCGAATGGACCAGTACTTCACCACCATCCATAAAATCATTGAAACCAAGGGCACAAGCTCTCGAATCCGGTTTATGCTTCGTGACATTGTGGACTTGAGGAGGGTAAGTGTAATCTCGGATCTTGAGCATGCATTCAAATGAGACAATACAGTATTCAGCTTTTGTCATCCATCGTCATTAATTGCAAAGAAATGATGTTAGTGGTAAATGTGGTGTGAGTTTGTGGGTGTATTTGTGCAGTAGAAAGATATGCTTTCATTACACTAGGCAGCTTTTATTCCAAATGTGACTACTGGACTAGAAAACCCGGGAAAGCTATCAGTGATGAATGCAACTGGCGCAGAAAACTCTGTACAGTGTTGCTTTTGATTAACAGGGATTGTCATGCCAGTTGTACTCCTGCCCTTGTTGCCAATCCAGTGATGGATGAGTTTTAGAACAATGATTCTAAAGTAGAAAACTGGAGTGGGAGTGCAGCACTTTGTGGCAGTGAAGGACAGTGTGAAAAGGCACGGAGTGAGAAAGCGATGGTGTGAGATGTTCAAGAATTTCACTTGACAATGCTCGTGGAGAGAAGACACTACTAGACACTTATTCTTATTGCAGGAAAGATGGATACCTCGCCGTCCAGACAATGCCCCCAAGACCATTGCACAGGTTCATCAAGAATACAACAGGGAGGCAACAGAGAAGCAGATGAATCTTCAGGTGCAGCAAAATGTGCCTCCACCATCCAGGGGAGGCCGGGGTTCCAAAAGTAAGTTCTGCTGCGGGTTTTCTTAGGCTACTCTTGCTGTATCATGTATGTTAACAGTTATCACTATGGTCTGTGTAGGAACATATACATGCTTCTCTCTGAGATTAATATTTTGTAAGTATTCTACTCTTCCTCTACCCCCTCTTCTCTCCCCCCCCCCACCCCACCCCCTCATCCCCCGTCTACCCCTTCTCCCCCCTCTCTCCCCACCCCACCCCACCCACCCTCACCCCCCATGCAGTGCTACCGTACCCTTCCCATTTATGTATTATTGACTCACATGCGAAGCAAAAGTGAGTCTATGTACTGAGCCGTGTCGTCCGTCCGTCCGGGCGTCCGTCCGGGCGTCCGTAAAAAACTTAAACGTTGGATTTTTCTCGGAGACTATTAAGTCTATCAACACCAAATGTGGCATGATGGTGTATGATGACAAGGCCTCAAAAAACATACATAGTGACTTGACCTTGCTTCAAGGTCAAGGTCACAGGAGCCATAAATGTGGTCTCAAAAACAGTCATTTTTCACATTTTCCCAATTTTCTCCCACGTTATTGAGAATGGCGACCTCAGCTACAAGTGGTATATAGGTCAAAGCAAGCCCTATCTATTGATACCAGTTTGGTTGACCTTGCTTCAAGGTCAAGGTCACAGGAGCTCTTCAAAGTTGGATTGTATACATATTTTGAAGTGACCTTGACCCTGAACTATGGAAGATAACTGTTTCAAACTTAATAATTATGTGGGGCACATGTTATACTTTCATCATGAGACACATTTGGTCACATATCAAGGTCAAGGTCATTTTGACCCTTATGAAATGTGACCAAAATGGGGTAGTGAACCACTAAAAGTGACTATATCTCATGGTAGAAAGTGCCAATAAGCACCATTGTGCTTCCTATGTCTTGAATTAACAGCTTTGTGTTGCATGACCTTGGATGACCTTGACCTTGGGTCAAGGTCACATGTATTTTGGTAGGAAAAATGTGTAAAGCATTTCTTTGTGTATGATGTCATTGGTAGGTTTAGTTGTTTGACCTTGAAGGTCACCTGAAGGTCAAGGTCATATAAAGGTCAAGGTCAAGCATGTGAGTCGTATGGGCTTTGCCCTTCTTGTTTCCTTTGTTTCTTGCTTTCTTTTAATCATTTAACATTCCTTGAAAACATGTTACAGCACAGCGAAGCCAACAGAATGAGGAAGGCTGGAACACAGTTGTGTCTACCTCCAAGTCCATGAGAAATAACCTGGACCCCAACAAACTTAAGTTCACCAAGGTACGACTTCATAGCTGTCTATGCAATGCTCTCAGCAGACGGGCAATTTTTTTTACAAGTGACTTAATGTGGAAACTTTATTAACTTCTGTAAGTGCCAATCCTATGGGTGATATTAATGTATGTTTGGACAAGTATCTAGTGTTGGAATGCCTGACCAGCCTGCCTTGGATAGCTAATTCAGGACCTCTCATCTTGGGATTTTTCAGAAACTTTTTGGCTCACAGAGCTTGTTTGTCCTGTGATGTCACCAGATGATGACCTTTTAACATTGATGACATGATTGTTCGTGTGACCATTTGACTTGCCAAGTTTCTTCAAGGGTAAGCTGTGGACATTATCGTCTACATTCCAGGGTGTCTGTGATCATTTTGTCACATTGACTGGTCACGAGTTTCACTGGTCGGGTCAACAACTGCATGCTATGCAGCTCATCAGATTACTCTTCAGGCTACAAGAAAATAGTTGTGGTTACAGGAACATGTTTACACACCCAAACTTTTAAGAGGCCACAATTGTGTAATCTTAATAGTGGATTCCTCAAGCGCTCATAGGGCAGGGAAGATAGGATAGCACACAGTTTGATTACCATATAATTTATTCATTGTTTCTCTACTTTTAAAAATTTCTTTTTTTAATGGTTTTTCTTTAGCATGACCATGAAACTGTTTAGGGTCGGCAGAAAAAAATAGGATGAAACGGCTTGTTCAGGACGCGTAGCGCTGCATGTGATTCGCCGCTTTGCAGCGCTGCGCGTCCTGAACAAGCCGTTTCACGGCGCAAGCACTGAGCAGCGCTGCACATTGCTGCGCCTCGTGAACAAGGCTTAGGTTACTGTACCTGCATTTTTTATTATTATTATTTTTTGCCTAATTGAAATAAATGGATTGGAGGAAGGGAGGAGAGGACAAGTGGATAAGGACAAGAGTACATGGAATAATGAGGTTGGAGAAAAAGTACATGGAAAGAATGAGGACATGATTGAATGACAAAAGGAGAGATGGATGAACCAGGGAGAAAGAACCGGAAGGAATGAAACATTTGGAGAAATGAATCAAAGCATGACTGTAGCTGCTCCTTGCTTCTCTGCAGACACAGGTGGATGACAACATCCAGTTGGGACCAGGTGGGGGTGGAATGGGCCGCATGGGCTGGAGTCGCGGAAGCAGTGGTGGCAGCACCCGCACCTCCCAGGAGGGGGAGCGTCCCAGCACACCCAGCAACAGGCAAGGCTGTCACTATGCGCATGCATGCTGGTGTGCAAGCAAGCATGCTTGTGCTTGGTGTACACACACACATTTTCATGAAGGCATATACACACATGCACACACCAACACACTGATTCTTGTGAGAATAGCATTTTCATGTGTATGCATGCTTACATGCAGGAGATGCAAAAACTGCACGGTCTGTGACATACTCTCTTATACATGTTTACTCTCCGGTATGTAAATATTTCTCTTTGTATACATGCCTGTTGAGGAGGACAAAAAGCTTGTATGCAAACACTTGCATACATGCTGAATGACAAAGTACACCGTCTCCATTTTGAGTGAGAAATAGATGGGAGTTTTTTGCTTCCAGGGAATCAGGACTTGTGAGAGAAAATCATAATGTGGACATAAATCTTGCTAAACTTAAGGTGATTGATCCATGTTGCTTCCACAGAAAACTTTTCAGCAAATGTTATTCCCACGAATTTCAAGGCTTCGAGTGATGATACTATGTGGGTTGTAAGAAAATTACCTCTCTATGTAAACAAAAATTCAAGTGAACATCAACCTTGTACAAAAGGCAATGATATTAACTGCTTTTCCTCTTGACCTCCACAGTGATTCGGGCAAGAAAAAAATCTTGCTCGGCTTGTCATCAATCCAAGATGTTTGACAAAGTCCTCATGAATATACATATGAGTGACTTTCCGAAAGGAGCGAGAAGGGTGGGGGTGGTGTTGTGTAATAACTGCTGCTTTCTTGCAAAATGGATATGTGTTCCTGACCTTTGGATGCTTACTTCACAGATTCTCAGCTCTCAGTAGGGATGAGGAAAGCCGCTCTCGTGCCTTTGGTCGCGGCAGTGGGGCGAGCCCTGCTCGAGGTGACAGCAAGGGTCGTAGCCAGGCCTCCAGGGCCAAGAATCTGGCACGGTCTTCACAGGAACAAGAAAGACAGAATGTCCTCCAGACCGCCAGGTAGGGCTGCTTGCCTGTGTCATTTTATCTGCTTGGTCTCTGGAGGCGTAGTTTGTCTTATCCATGAGCCTGTGCAGATGATGAGCCTATGTTAACAGCCATGTGACTGTGGAGCTAAGGATGTGAAGAGAAAAGTATGCAGTGCTTTTCTCTGAGAAAAGCTCTATAAATCATGATGTATTTACTTGGGCTTTTGTTGCCTGTTGCCCTGTTGCGGAAATAGGGTTCCTGTTTATGTGCATTCTCTACTATCATGTTTGCCTTTTGCAGGTGTGAAATGCTGGGAGTTTTTAGGATATTTATCAAGACTTAATTGAAGTCTTTTTGCTCATTGACTGAGATAACAGGCTTGGACAAGACCATTGTTGTTTTTCTCTTGTTGCCCTTAGTGCTCATTATTTTCATTCTCACAGTTGTCCTTTGAGATTCCATCTACTTATTGTAACATTCTCTGTTGCTTTTCAAATTCATTGTATACAACTCATGTTACTTCTGAGTTCTGTGTCACCACCCGCAACCCCTCTTTCTTCCCCTTCTCACTGAATCTTGTGTCTGTTGTTTTTAGAAGCATCACTGGAGGGCGGAAAACTCCCCCATCACAGGGTGCCTCCAGGGAAAACAGCCGGTCAAGAGATGAGCGCCGTGGTGCTGCCCAGCAGCAGCAACAGCAGCGGCCTGAAGAGCCTGCTATGGATAGAGATACAATGGAGGCCAAGTCCAAGGCCATCCTTGACGAGTACCTCCACATTCACGACAAGAAGGTTGGTGAAGCATGTCCTTCTGCCATTCATCCTGTCTCCCTTCTGCTTGCCCATCTCCACATCTGTCAGTCTCTCTTCTTGTAGATGTGCCTGTTTTTGCCCCTGTGTTTGGTTTCTGTTTTACTCTGCTCTTCAGTCATCCATCCTGTCTTCATGCTTGCCTTCCTGTCTCCATGCCTTCCTGTCTCCATGCCTTGCTGTCCTCTGCCTACCTTGCTGCCCTTGCCTTCCAGCTTGTTTCTCCCTGCCTGTCATTCTGCCTGCCTTCCTGTCTCCCTGCCTGTCATTCTGCCTGCCTTCCTGTCTCCATGCCTTGCTGTCCTCTGCCTGCCTTGCTGTCTTCTGTCTATGTTCTCCATGCCTCCTCTCTGCCTTTTACTTCTTTCCTTTTGATTGTTGGCATGCCTTGCTGTCTTCCTTCTTGTCCATCATGCTTGGATGCCTTCCTCCTGACTGACTGCTTGCTATTGGGTTAGCCTGCTGGGGTGTTGGATAATGTTCCTGCTTGGATGCCTTCCTCCTGACTGACTGCTTGCTATTGGGTTAGCCTGCTGGGGTGTTGGATAATGTTCCTGCTTGTATGCTCTGGAGCATTGAGGACTCATGGGTGTGAATTAGGTCAATATGTCAGTTTCTGGTGATTTTGACTTGTGAGCATTTATGGGTTGTTTCAACCCTCTTCAATGAAATTCCATGAGTCTCTCTACTTTAAACATTTTTTTAAAAATATAAAAATGCAAATGAAAAATCTTACCTGTCTGATAAGTTTGGTAGCAGTGTTTGAACTGCAAAGAAAATGGAAAAAGCAAGTTTTCTGTCGTTTACTTTTTCCACGTTTTCTCAAAAACTACTTTTTATGAACTTGAAATTATATATTCCGAGCATTGTACAAATCTATTATTTTTTTAGGTGTGTTCTTTATGCATATGTAGAAACATTTTGTCACATGAGTTTGTGAAATCAACCCCTACTTCTGCTGCTGCACATACAAAAAAGTCAAGAAATGATTTTTTAGTATAATGTATAGTATATATTAGTAGTAAATTTCCATTGAAAAAAAAATGGAATTTTCCCAAAGGAATGTGACAAGTTATAGTTATTGAAATTTTAAATCTAAGGAAAACTAAATTGTACTTTGATGTGTATACTTTTTGAGCAGTGACTTTTTTTAAATATATAAACAGTAGTGAAATTACATGTTGTGGTGGTCATTTTCAATAGGTAACGGATGATCTACTTTTTTTCCATTGGAGCAAAAGTGGTTTTTGACTCACATGCGAAGCAAAAGTGAGTCTATGTACTGAGCCGTTTCGTCCGTCCGTCCGGGCGTCCGGACGTAAAAAACTTAAACGTTGGATTTTTCTCGGAGACTATTAAGTCTATCAACACCAAATGTGGCATGATGGTGTATGATGACAAGGCCTCAAAAAACATACATAGTGACTTGACCTTGCTTCAAGGTCAAGGTCACAGGAGCCATAAATGTGGTCTCAAAAACAGTCATTTTTCACATTTTCCCAATTTTCTCCCACGTTATTGAGAATGGCGACCTTAGCTACAAGTGGTATATAGGTCAAAGCAAGCCCTATCTTTTGATACCAGTTTGGTTGACCTTGCTTCAAGGTCAAGGTCACAGGAGCTCTTCAAAGTTGGATTGTATACCTATTTTGAAGTGACCTTGACCCTGAACTATGGAAGATAACTGTTTCAAACTTAATAATTATGTGGGGCACATGTTATACTTTCATCATGAGACACATTTGTTCACATATCATCAAGGTCAAGGTCACTTTGACCCTTATGAAATGTGACCAAAATGGGGTAGTGAACCACTAAAAGTGACTATATCTCATGGTAGAAAGTGCCAATAAGCACCATTGTGCTTCCTATGTCTTGAATTAACAGCTTTGTGTTGCATGACCTTGGATGACCTTGACCTTGGGTCAAGGTCACATGTATTTTGGTAGGAAAAATGTGTAAAGCATTTCTTTGTGTATGATGTCATTGGTAGGTTTAGTTGTTTGACCTTGACCTTGAAGGTCACATGAAGGTCAAGGTCACATAAAGGTCAAGGTCAAGCATGTGAGTCGTATGGGCTTTGCCCTTCTTGTTACCTATTATTATGTATATCTTAAAATTATCCTGCATTAAATGGAAAATTTGTTGCACAGAGTTTGTACAGGTCATGGAAAACCTGGAAAGTCATGGAATTTGATTTTTCATTTTCCAGGCCTGGAAAATAGTGGAATTTCAATTTAAGTCATGGAAAGTCATGGAATTTAATAAATAAAAAAAAGGAAAGAAAAAAGATGTTTTCTAGGCTGTGCTTCGCGCGATACTCTCAATGTATTTTTACATGCTGCGAACGACAGGAAAACGTGCCCTTGCATCCCATTGGTTAATTTTGAAGGCTCGTTTGTCTTCTGCTTCCTGATTGGTTCTTTGGCTAGGTGACCTTGTTTCGTTTCCACGCCGGTCTGGTCAGTTGGTTCAAACGAGGAGAAAGTGAAAAGAGCTTTTGTTTGTGGTGCAGTGTTTCTTTGAGATTATCATCATGCCTGGAAAGTGTCGATTTCAAGACACTTGGACAGAAGACGAAAAATACTGTGAGTGGGTCATGCGAGTGAAACTGAATGGAATGGCAAAGTGCCGATTTTGTGAAAAAGAGTTGATGTGTCCAACATGGGAGAGGCAGCCTTGAAAAGCCACATGAAAGGTATCGTGCACACAGTACGCTAAGTCATGGAAAATGTTATTGAGGCTCATGAAAAGTCATGGAATTTTGTATCTAAAAACCTGTACGAACCCTGGTTGCAGTAATTAAGTGTGCCATTGCTAATGAACAAAATCATTATTTTTCAGGAGGCCTTTGATCTGGTGGCAGAATTGCAGGGACAACCGGAGATCTACATCTTCGTGGCCTACAGCTTTAACTCCACTCTTGAGCGGCAGAAAGAAGCTAGGAATAGGACTGGAGAACTCCTGCAGAATCTATTTGCTAACAACCTTCTTTCTATGGACAGCCTGCTCCGAGGGTATGTACATGTGATTTGCTAGAGAAAGGTAATTGTCAACTGCCTGATGCTGAAAAAAGATTGATGCCCCAGGATTGCTTTTTCCTATTGGTTGTCTGTGTATACATGTGTATTGGTTAGGAAAAGTAGAACACTTTGTAAGGATATCTTCCATTTGTATTCTGTTTTTAAAAATTTCACATTGTTGGGGGATGTTTTTCAGCATTTTACTTCAGGCTGTCATATGACCCTCGGAGTGCCATGGTAACCAAAAGAAAACTTTCCAAGTGCTCTGGCATTGATGGAGGGCCAGCTCTGATGTGTGCTGTGCTCTCATTGGCTGATAAACCAATAGAGAGTGGAAATTCGAACTGGCACTCAAATGCTGTCCGCATTTTCAGACTGACACTGGGGGTTAAGTTTCTTTGCCTGTAGTTTTTGTCATCTGAATATAGGTATTAAGGGGGGACATGGCGTAAAAAAACGGATTAATAGAAAATAAATCATAACTCAGCAAATATGAAAGCTATACTAATGAAATTTTATACAGAATACAAACACACTGGAAGGTATATTTAAACAAAATTTTATTGCTGAAGACTTAGTTGTTCTTGTGTTATAGCAAAATAACTGAAAAATAAACATACCAATTTTCTCCCCTCCGTGAAATTTTAATTAATAACCTTTTTATGATCAACAATGATTGTAAACAAAGAAGAAGGTCTATATTATTCAATAAGATATAATAAGTGGATTACTAACACTTCTAAATAATTTTAGTGAAATTTAGAACAAGTAACCAAAAAATGTGCTCCGGGCATAACATAATTACATTTTTACAAAAATTAAGCAAATTCAGCTACACCTTTCTGATTGGTCTTATTGAATGCAATATTTATTCATAAATATACACACACAATTTCAGAAAGCTATCTCAATCCTAAGTGACTTTATTTTTGGGGAGAAAATCACTACCGTAGAAATAAAAACCACATTATGAGAAAATTGACTTCAAAGTTTGAGAAAGATTAAACGTCAACTACAACTGAACCATAACAGATACAATTTAATAACATAACTCATTGAATGTGTCGTTTATTTGTTATCATTGTAGCAAACTTTCAACTTATTATCTTAATTCAAAATATCAGGATAATTAGGTGAAAAGCATCACCTGTAGCAAAACATTCCCGTTTTCTGTAAGAATCGCGTAATCACGGCAACTTCCGCCGTGATAACAGCTTCGTTCAGTGCCGTGTCTGTAGATGAGAACGCGATCGCTGTTGTATCACAACCTCCAGAGGCTGTTGACACGACTTAATTTCTTTTCTGGGCTTGCTTTTTCCGTCCATTTCTGCATCTTCCGTGGAATTGTCTCGATCGAGATAGCGCGAACTTTCGCGCGCTGTAAGCGCACTTCGGAAAGAACCGATGTTTGCTTCGGCGGCCGACGTTCAGGCCGGAAACAGCCGAAGTACGGTTCGGCCGTTTCCGCCTACCACTTCCGCCAGTCGAAGTAAGGTTCGGCCGTTTCCGCCTGATCACGCTGTGATCACGCACACAAGCGGCCAATCAGAGCCTAGCTGAGAGACAGGCCGTTATTTCGAAGCTTTCCATTGGTTTGCACTGGCATCCGATTTGTACTTCGTGTGCCTTCGGTAATTATTCTTCGGTACCGGAAACAGTTGCAACGTAAAGCCGGGAAATGAAGCTTCGATGCGATACCAAACATGTGGCGTTCTTTGGAAGGAAGATGCTGAAACTAAGCTTTCAAATCTGTGCATTTTGGCTTCCTGGTTAGTACTTTTTGACTCACATGCGAAGCAAAAGTGAGTCTATGTACTGAGCCGTGTCGTCCGGGCGTCCGGACGTAAAAAACTTAAACGTTGGATTTTTCTCGGAGACTATTAAGTCTATCAACACCAAATGTGGCATGATGGTGTATGATGACAAGGCCTCAAAAAACATACATAGTGACTTGACCTTGCTTCAAGGTCAAGGTCACAGGAGCCATAAATGTGGTCTCAAAAACAGTCATTTTTCACATTTTCCCAATTTTCTCCCACGTTATTGAGAATGGCGACCTTAGCTACAAGTGGTATATAGGTCAAAGCAAGCCCTATCTTTTGATACCAGTTTGGTTGACCTTGCTTCAAGGTCAAGGTCACAGGAGCTCTTCAAAGTTGGATTGTATACCTATTTTGAAGTGACCTTGACCTGAACTATGGAAGATAACTGTTTTAAACTTAATAATTATGTGGGGCACATGTTATACTTTCATCATAAGACACATTTGGTCACATGTCATCAAGGTCAAGGTCACTTTGACCCTTATGAAATGTGACCAAAATGGGGTAGTGAACCACTAAAAGTGACTATATCTCATGGTAGAAAGTGCCAATAAGCACCATTGTGCTTCCTATGTCTTGAATTAACAGCTTTGTGTTGCATGACCTTGGATGACCTTGACCTTGGGTCAAGGTCACATGTATTTTGGTAGGAAAAATGTGTAAAGCATTTCTTTGTGTATGATGTCATTGGTAGGTTTAGTTGTTTGACCTTGACCTTGAAGGTCACCTGAAGGTCAAGGTCATATAAAGGTCAAGGTCAAGCATGTGAGTCGTATGGGCTTTGCCCTTCTTGTTTTTAATCTAGCGGTGGGTACCTTACAAAACAAATTGGTTTAAAATACTTTGAAACCTAAGCCAGCAAAATCGATCGCACACACGTGTAGCGGAGATGTTGTAGATTCCAAATCCGCGCTTAACACGAAACTCAATTTCTGAAAATTGTTCATGAAATTCTGCAGGCCGTGTCCCCCCTTAAGTCTTTTTGTCTGCAGTTTTTGTCAACCTTGCCCACAGTATCCCTGTTTGTTATTCTTTATACTGTCATCAAGGGTGCACAAGTTGTCTACATGGAAATCTTCTGTTTCAGGCTCCGGGAAGTGCTTGAGTTTGCTGAGGACCTGGCAGTGGATATTCCCAAGGTGTACGAGTATCTTGCTGAGCTCTTGTCACCAATCATTGTCCTTGACAACGATCGACAGCGAAAAGCATTGCTGTTGGGAGAGATTGGCACGGTCGTTGCCAGGGAGCTGAGGGAATGTGGCAAGGCCAAGGTCCTCATGGTCCTCATTCTTCGGGAACTGTCGCAGAAAATGGTAGGTTGCTATATGTCTGCAAAGCTCCTCATTTGTCTCTGCTCAGTTGTGAGATTTGAAGGCTTGCATCCATCTTCAGTTCTGTGGAACTTGGTAAGTTGTCGATACGGAGCAAAAGATGGTGAAAGGTGGTTTACAGAGGAACAGGTCCATACTGTCCTACAGCATCATGCTGCAGCAACCCGCTGTGTGAAGTCATGTATTTTAGTCTTTACAAATAGTCCCCCTGTGGGTTCGGGGTAAGAATTGACCCACCGCGTCTCCCTACGCGATTCTAAGAGGCGAATAACTAGGGACACCATGACCGTTTACTCTAATCTGCTCTAGTAGTTTTCTTGCTTAGTGGCCTTACATAGCCTTCAAAGGCTGATAGGCTGTAAAACACCATCCATCCATCTTGACAAATAGTGCATGTGCTCATAGAAATTGTGCTGATCCATTTGGAAATAATGGTTGCCCAACTAAAAATGTCTTATTTTTTTTGGTACTTGATCCAGCACCTCTTGCAGCTCATTGTAAAATGCCTCTATTTCCTCATCTGAGTAGTCTGTTGTTGGAGCGTACACCTGCACGATGGTGATGTTGAATGGTGTTGCTCTAAGTCGAATGGTGATGATCCGACTCGAGACTGGTCGGACGCCCATAACACAAGATGTTATTCCTCTGTGGACAAGAAATCCTACTCCATGTTCATATCTGTTGTAGTACCAAAAAAAGACATCCTGGTCGTGCAGGGAGACTGGAATGCTAAAGTGGGAAGCGACGCAAAAAACGATTGGCATGGCGTTTGTGGACAGAACAGCAATACAGATACCAACGACGGGCCTGATACTCCTGGAGTTCGCCAGCTACAACGACCTTATACTGGCAAACACTCTTGGCCCGCACTGGAATTCCTGGCTCTTAAGGCCAGGTTCAACCATCAAAAACATAAACTTTATCAAAATACACAAAAATCACTTTTTTAGTTCACCACGAGCTCTGTGCATTCATAAACGATGTCAGCGAGTTTCATTTACCAAATCTGTCTCTAAATATGTTTAAATACTTAATTTATGCAAGAGGGGTTTCAAAATAAATACTTCATTAAATATTCATAATTTAAAATGCTTGTCCCGACAGTGAACCTGGCACCACCCAAAAGGACAGCACCAGAGTCAAATTGATTACATCTTAGTAAAGAAGTGCTTCAAGTCCAGCATTAACATCGCAAAGACACAAAGCTTTCCAGGAGCAGACATTGGAAGTGACCACGGCTTGTTGATGATGAACTTCTGCCTGAGCCTTAAAAAAATCTGCAAGCAGAAAGGTACCAGGCATAGATTTGATCTTGAAAGGTTGAAAGACCCTGAAGTTGATAAGTCCTTCAAAGCAATGATTGGAGGGAAGTTTGCACCGCTTTTAGTTCTGGGTGACGAAGAGGGCCTCGACACAGTGACCAACATCTTCAATGAGGCAGCGATAGAGACATCCGGGCAGTTATTAGGAAAACACCACCCAACAAAGAAACCATGGGTCACTGCAGAAATTTTGAACATGTGCGATGAGAGAAGGGAACTGAAGAAAAAGAAGAGTACAGCAGATGGAGCAAGTAAGTACAGAGAGGCCAACAACAGGGTCAAGAAGGCCATGAAGAGTGCCAAGGAGGACTGGATAGAACAGCAATGAGATGCAGTTGAGGAGAACCTCCAGAAGAATAACACCAAGAAAGCATACCAGATAGTCAAAGACCTTACAGCGACCAAACAAGGGCAGGTCAACACCATACAAGACAAGAGCGGGATTTGTCTCACAGAAGAACGCGAAATCATGAAACGCTGGACTGAGTACTGCTCTGAGCTGTACAACTATGACACCAGAGGAGATCCTAAAGTACTGAACTGTCCTCGGACTACCGAGGAGGACAACTTCTCAATTCTTCGAGAAGAGGTGGAGACAGCGGTTAAGTCCCTCAAGAAAGGGAAGTCAGCTGAGGTTGACAACATTCCAGGGGAACTCATCCAGGCACGAGGCGACGCAATGATCGATGCACTCACAAAGATCTGCAATAAGATCTGGCAGACAGGAGATTGGCCAACCCCGTGGGCACAGTCTCTAGTGATTACATTGCCCAAGAAAGGAAACCTGCAAATGTGCCAGAAATATCGCACAATCAACCTCATCAGCCATCCCAGCAAGGTCATGCTGAAAGTACTGCTGAACAGATTAAAACCTCAGGCAGAGAAAATCATTGCTGAAGAGCAGGCAGGTTTCAGACCAGGTAGGAGCACCACTGTACAGATCTTCAATCTGAGAGTCCTGTGTGAGAAACATCTATAACACCAACAAGATCTGTACCATGTCTTTATAGACTTTAAGAAAGCATTTGACAGAGTCTGGCATGCTGCGCTGTGGGCCACAATGAGAAGCTACAACATCAGCTCCAAGATCATCAAAGTCGTTGAACATCTTCAGGCCTGCCTACCCGTACGGAAATTCCGTATTTTGTCCGGAAATTAAAAAACATCGGCGAGCGTTCCTGAAAATACAGGAGTTTATTTTGCGTTCCGGAAATATCAAAATAAAAACTATAATAAAATAATTTCCAAAATCGTTGGCCTGTGGCTGTGCGCGAATCGTTTTCCGAAGCAGTCTACCGATGATTGCCGAATGGGTTTGTTCTGTAATGCGCAGGCGCAGCGCGCGGAAATATTTCCGAAAATTGCCGAGTGACGTCATTTTCGTACAGTGCGCAAGCGCAACGCACGAAGTGTTTTTCCGGAGAGTGCCGGTATGTGCAGTGTTCATGTGCAACAATGGCGTCAAAACGAAAGCCAAGCGAATGTGTTTCTGAATTATCGAAGAAACAGCGGAGGTCGCAGGTCTACATTCCAGCGTACACGGAGAAGTATCCATTTATAGTCCGCGGCACCACTGACTCCACTGTCAAATGTACGACTTGTGATAACCAGTTCAGCATCTCCAGTGGTGGCGCCAACGATATCGAAAGGCATGTTGAAGGCCCAAAGCATGTGAAGAACAAGAAGGGCAAAGCCCATACGACTCACATGGTTGACCTTGACCTTTATATGACCTTGACCTTCAGGTGACCTTCAAGGTCAAGGTCAAACAACTAAACATATCAATGACATCATACACGAAGAAATGCTTTACACATTTTTCCTACCAAAATACATGTGACCTTGACCCAAGGTCAAGGTCATCCAAGGTCATGCAACACAAAGCTGTTAATTCAAGACATAGGAAGCACAATGGTGCTTATTGGCACTTTCTACCATGAGATATGGTCACTTTTAGTGGTTCACTACCCCATTTTGGTCACATTTCATAAGGGTCAAAGTGACCTTGACCTTGATGATATGTGACCAAATGTGTCTCATGATGAAAGTATAACATGTGCCCCACATAATTATTAAGTTTGAAACAGTTATCTTCCATAGTTCAGGGTCAAGGTCACTTCAAAATATGTATACAATCCAACTTTGAAGAGCTCCTGTGACCTTGACCTTGAAGCAAGGTCAACCAAACTGGTATCAAAAGATAGGGCTTGCTTTGACCTATATACCACTTGTAGCTAAGGTCGCCATTCTCAATAACGTGGGAGAAAATTGGGAAAATGTGAAAAATGTTTTTGAGACCACATTTATGGCTCCTGTGACCTTGACCTTGAAGCAAGGTCAAGTCACTATGTATATTTTTTGAGGCCTTGTCATCATACACCATCATGCCACATTTGGTGTTGATAGACTTAATAGTCTCCGAGAAAAATCCAACGTTTAAGTTTTTTACGGACGCCCGCCCGGATGGACGGACGGACGGACGGACGGACGACACGGCTCAGTACATAGACTCACTTTTGCTTCGCATGTGAGTCAAAAATGAGAAGAAGGTCGCAGCAGCGCAAAAACCTATTAGTGAATATTTTACACCGCCTCCTTCGGAAGTGTCCCAAATCAACATCGACGTAATTCGAGCTGAGGCGATGATGGTAGACTTGACAGTAGAACTGAACCTCCCAATGGCGGCATTGGACAAACTGAGTGTAGGTGTAGGGGAAGACCTCCTCTTCCCACACCTCCCCATGGTTATGCTTGCCATAATGACAATCCCTCACTCATCAGCTCTCTGTGAGCGCATTTTCTCAGTCGTGAGAAAGAACAAAACACACTTCAGAGGCAGCATGGGATCCGACACCTTGGAGGCCTTGGTGGTAGCCAAGCAGGGTTCGTACAGGTCATGAAAAACCTTAAAAGTACTTAGATTTTGACACCCCTTTTTTAAGGCCTTAAAAGTCCTTCGAAATTAAAGTTTTCTATCAGTTTACTAGCAAGGTGCTTAAAAGTCCTTCGAAAATGGGATTTTCCTTGAAATAATTTCAAAGCAGTACTTTAGTTTAAGAATAACTGAGAAAAAAATGACATTTTCATTTCGATGTCGCCAACAAAGCGTCTGCTACCAGCATTTTTGCAGAAGGGAAGCGACTCTGACCCCCTATATGCAGGAGTGACCTCCCCTGATAAATTTACCTCTTGCTAGTTAGTGGTGGTGGCTTGTGCCGGTGAAACTTGCGCCATTTTGGAAACTGAAAGATGCCTGGAAGGTGTTTATTCAATGATAAGTGGTTGGAATCGGCCGAATTCAGAGAGTGGCTGCAACGTGATCCAAAGGGAAACACCCGGAAAGCTTATTGTTCAGTGTGCAAAAAAACTTTTGATGTTGCTGCTGGCGGTCATTCTTCTGTACTGGCGCACCACAAGGGGGCAAAACATGAACGTTTTGTAAAAGCTTCAAGACCTGCCGTGCCCATGTCCGCATTTCTCGAAAAGACTGGGCCTTCAACTTCAACTGTAACCCATGCTGCGACTAGTAGTTCTACTGTCAGTACCAGGCCTTCTTCTGCTCAGCCATTTTCCAGCACAGATACTTTGAAAGCTGAAATAATCTGGACATTGAAAGCGGTCAGCAGCCACTACAGCTATAAATCATGTGAAGACAACGGCAAAGTGTTTGCAGCAATGTTTCCTGACAGCCAGATTGCAGCCAGTTACAAGTGTGGAGAAAGGAAGTCGTCATACTTGTCAACATTTGGAATCGCTCGCCATTTCTTTAATGAACTGAAGGACAGAGTGAAATCTGAGACATCCTACGTCTTGTTATTTGACGAGAGCCTGAATGATGATCTGCAGCAAAAGCAGCTGGATATCCATGTGAGGGTGTGGGAGAATAATGTGGTGGCGACAAACTACCTTCGTTCAGAATTCATGGGGCATGCGGCAGCAGTTGACCTTCATGAGCGCCTTGAGCCCGTGATCCTCGAGTTTGGTCATCGCAAGCTTCTGCAGCTATCCATGGATGGCCCTAACGTGAACTGGAAGCTATATGAGTAAGTTTTATTTTGAATTAACAATTTCTATTTTTGTTAATAGGCCTATATGTGTTTACTGCAACTGTTTTTATTTTTATTTTTGTTTTTAAAAAATACACTGCTTTATCATTTCTTAATCTGGTTAACTCTTTCATTGCCACATGTGATAGACATTGCCTTTCAGCAAAGAAGTTTGTTCTTTTTAAGAAGCAGCACTTCGACATTTACTATGTTAGATGTTAGAGGCTGTAGACATTATAATTTATGCACTGCAATATATAATTACTAATTCTGATATTATTGTTTAATTTATGATTATTATTATTTTTTTATATATTTATTAATTAATTATTTTATTGCTTGTTTTAATTTGATATATTTGTTATTTTTTAGGGGCGTACATCACTTTTTTGTTTAAAATAGGAAAGAATGAAATGAGTAAATAATAAATGAAATATTTATTTTAAAAAAAATGAAGGGGAAAAAAGAGGAGGATGGAGGACCCCAATAATGTGTTATAAAAAGGAGGTATGTTAAAGTACACAGATCAACTCCATCACTAAAATAGGTCTATGTTTTATACATGTTTATGTGTCATAAATGACTTAAATTTACTTTGTTTTTAAAGAATGATGATTAAGATAGACATGAGTAAGAGAAAAATGTGTGTTTAGTGTGGGGTATGTGTGTATTTAAAGGGAGAAGCGAGTCAGAGATCCCTCAGTTGTTCTTTATAAAGTTCGTAAAATGTCCTTTAAAAAGTCCTTTAAAAGTCCTTAAAAAGTCCTTACTTTTTGTGGACGATAACCTGTATGAACCCTGCCAAGTCCAGGCCTGGACAAGCCCTTGACAGAAACTACAGTGTCAAAGACCTGAAAGGCCTGAAAAGTGCCTACTACCAGTCTTTGTCACAGTAAACAAGCTGCAGAACTATTGTATATAGTGTACATAAAATCAGGTATGTTTTGTTTTATCTTTTGGTCCCTGGTTAATGATTAAAGTTGCTTTGTTTTCTTGCACTGTCGCACGGTTTAATACTGAAATCGGAACTGAAATACGGAAATTGGAACTTGGTAATACTGAAATCGAAAAAGGAGGGTAGGCAGCCCTGCATCTTTATGACAGAGCGACCAGCGCAGTCCTGTTCAATGGTACCACAGGCGAATGGTTCAGGACAACGGAGTTAGACAGGGCTGTCTACTCTCCCCCACACTCTTCAACCTCTTCCTTGAAAGGATAATGACTGATGCCCTAGCAGACCACGAAGGATCAATCGGCATCTGTGGCAGAAAGATTATCAACTTACGTTTTGCTGATGACATTGATGGATTAGCAGGAAGTGAAGAGGAGCTGACTAGTATTGTTGAGCACCTGGACAAGACCTCACAGGCATATGGCATGGAGATCAGCGCCGAGAAGACCAAGGTGATGACGAACAATCCTCGGGGCTTCAAAATGGAAATCAAAGTGAAGGGCCAAAAACTGGAATCTGTGAACAACTTTAAATACCTGGGATCTATTGTGACTGATGAAGGGTCCAAACCAGAGATACTGTCCAGGATAGCACAAACAACAGCAGCATTGGCAAAGGTGAAGCCAATATGGCGTGACAGAAATATAATAATAATAATAATAAAAAGCATTTATAAAGCGCATTTCTTGCAAGAACTCAATGTGCGGGCATAGCCACATTTACACGCAGTTACTCGTCAGTCATACTACATAGCACAACACTCGTACGACTATCATACCAGGACTTGAAAAAAACCACTAGGAGATTACAGAAAAGCAAGATGAAACATATGGGTTTTAAACTGAGATTTAAAAATGGACATAGTTGGTGCATCACGTAGGCCAGCCGGCAGGGAATTCCAGACACTAGGGGCAATGAAACTGAAACTACGCTCTCCGAAAGACTTGGTACTACGCTTTGGAATTTTCAGAAGCTTTTCACTTGATGAGCAGAGAGAACGGGAAGGGTGATAGGTACAAAGGGAGGCCGAAAGATATGCCGGAAGGGTTGAATCAAAATGACGGTACGCCAAAACAGCAATTTTGTACTGGCAGCGGAAATTAACGGGAAGCCAGTGTAGATGTTTCAGGAGGGGTGTCACATGATCGCGCTTGCCCTTCATAAGAACCAGACGTGTCGCACTGTTTTGAACTCGTTGCAGACGGTTTAGTTGTTCTGCCGGAAGACCCGCCAGGACTGAATTGCAGTAATCCAGTCGTGACGTGATCTTGGCAGTTACTAGCCTAGCACAGGTAGTGTCTGAAAGGTATTGACGGATTGATGCAATACGGCGCAGTGCAAGAAAACATGCACGGCACGTACTGCTAATCTGATCGTGCATGGACAAGGTCTGGTCAATGTGAACACCGAGATACCTAACTGAAGTCTTGAATGGAATAGAGCTACCCCCAATGACTGTGGACTCACTCCCCACAAGCCCAAGACGTGATGGTGCACTGCCAGGTAAAACTTCAGTTTTATCTGTGTTGAGCATCAGTTTATTGCTGTTCATCCATGAAAGTACATCGTCAACACATGTCTCAATGTCTGCTCAGAAGAAAAATCACCAATTTGTGCACTTTGACAATTCAGTGTCATCTGCATACTTATGAAAATCACACTCATGTCTTGATATTACATCTGAAAGGGGTTGGGAGTACAATGTAAACAAAACAGGACCTAAGACAGAACCCTGTGGGACGCCAAAAACAAGTGGGGTTGGGGCAGACATGACGCCGTCAACAATGACGGACTGAGACCGATCATGAATGTAGGACACAAACAAGTCGAGGACGGTGCCACAGAATCCAAAAGATAGCTCTAAACGCTTCAGGATAGTGGCTGCACTGAGGTCCAACAACGCCATGAGTGACACGCGTTTCTCAAACGCGTTCTCAAGCAGACCATCAAAGACACTCAGTACAGCGGTCTCACTCTCGCGTCGAAGATCTCATGCGCACGCTGGCCATCTCCGTATTCTTGTATGCATGCGAGTTCTGGACACTCACATCTGAACTGCAGAGACGGATACAAACCTTAGAAATGAGATGCTACAACAAGATTCTGAACATCTCATATAAAGACCATGTCACGAATGAGGAAGTCAGCAACAGGATCAGGAGAGCATTTGGACAGTACAAAGACCTGCTCTCAATCATGAAAAGCAGAAAGCTGAAGTGGTATGGTCACGTGTCAAGAGGCAGTGGGCTGGCCAAGACCATGGCAGAGAAAGAGGTGTGAAGACAACATCTAAGAGTGGACAGGCTTGACATTTGCGAGCCACAGAGGATAGAGATCAATGGAGGAAGATTGTCCGAAAGTCATCAGTGGTGCCTCAACAACCCATCTCAGGGTTAAGAGACTGAACTGAACTGAACTGAACTAAAAATGCTTTATATTTCTACAGTGTGTTGCCTTTTGCACTTTGTTCAAATTCTCTTTTAGAAGCATTAAACAATGTTGAGGATTGTTGATCATTTTCATAATTTCATGCCAGGTTTTTTTTGGTAAGCAGTGCTGTTTTAGTGATCAGTTGCTGATGTGAACATTTTCCACTTGAAGTTTTGTATGCATGCAAAACCTATCTACACATATGTAATTGTCTCTGTATGTGCTGGGAGGTCGGTGTGAACAAGCATGCATGTGTTTATGTGTGCGTGTGTGTGTTGTTTTCATTTTATCTATGTAGTCACTTCAGATGATGCACAACGACCGAGTGACTAACTTGGGCAGAACCATGGTCTCAATGAGACGGATGTCTTCATGTAGATGTGTGTGTGTGTGTGTGTGTGCGCATGAAATAATGGCCTCACATTTCTCACTGCAGCCCCACAAAGAAGTCAAGGACCTGTGGGGCCATTCCAGACTGAGCTGGACTGACTTCTTGCAGCCAGGAGAGAATGTGGATGAGTTTTTGAGGAGCAAGGTAGGGAGGAAGGTTGGGTGTGATTGCTTTGGGGACTCTCTAGAAATCTTGAGTTTCAATACACAGAGGCATGTGATGGTTTCCCAGAGAAATTGTTGAGGTCTGATGTTCAGTACAGACATGTATCTCCATCCTGACTGGTGCTTTGGTTTTTGTTTTGCACCTGTAATCCCATGCTAGGTATAAATGAGCCATTGAGTTTGTTGACTCTTTTATTTTGCTAGGGATATAAATATATAGTTTTTTCTCAATTAACTTTAAAGTTTAAAAATGTGATTTTGTTGCATGAGAAATGAACCTAAAAAGTTATGTGTTGAGTTCTTGTACTTCCAAAGCTGCTGCAGTTTGCTTCATGTTTATAACCTGGTCCAGGCAGTGCAGAGATCATGTGTGTTTTACAGAACCTGGATTTCATGCAGTCTGATGCTCCGGCCTCACCTGCTCCGACACAGGACGTGAGTGCAGCCTGGGTAGAACAGAACTTGTCCCAGCTGCTGGCACTGCATGACTCCAACAACGAGACCATCTTCTCCTGGATAGAGGTAAGGCATTTTCCTCTGGAGATTGACTGGCCAATGGTTTGTCATTTCCTCCTCTCTGGTTTTGATGAATGCAATGATCTGTACAAACACTAGGAACATTTGTAGATTCACACACTACCATATGAGACTTTTAGAATACTGAATCATATTGAAATTTAATTGAATTTGAAGTGTACATTGCTCTGAGAAAATATTCTACTGATAGTATTTTCTTGTTTTTGAAAAGCACTGACCTCCTGTACCACCTTGCAGGAAAACGTTCCAGAGGACTTCACACGACGATCTGATTTTATTCGCCCTTTGATGACGGCAGTCTGCAGGGCAGCTGTTCACGGTGAGTGTTATGGGTGTGTCACTGCATGCACTGAGGTGAGTGTTGGCCCAAGATATGGTCAGCAAAAAACTGGAAACATGAGGCTTGTTCAGGAGGTGCAGCGCTGCATGTGATTCACTCCTGAACAGCAATTTTGGGGTGTGATTCACTCTGCGCTGAGCAGCGCTGTGAATCACCAATCCGAGATGATTCAGACGATTTTGCATCATTTTCAAAATGGCCTCTTCGATCCCGCAGTGGCTGTCGATGCGTAAAATAACCCTCAGAAACATCATTTTGGGACTGGAACGGGCTTTATTTGCCCCAAGCGCTCTGTATGCGCGAGTAATGGCAAGTAAGGATGACATAGTAGTGGACTTTATTCATG
>JAWQFJ010002665.1:0-2500 GCA_034096865.1 Theodoxus fluviatilis | reverse complement strand
AATGCTGAGAGCGAACGAAGATGAGACCCGTTTGCCTCTGCTTTAGTGCAGTCTGGCTATGTGTGGAAGAAAATAGTTGTCACAGCAGTGTGTCGCTGTGGAAAATTGCTTTAGCCGGGGATGAATATGCCTGGGCAGCGATGTTCAATTTTGTGCAAGTATTAAAAGTGAAGTTTTTGTGTTGTGTTTTATAAAGTGTGATTGAATGTTGTTGCATGAACATTTCGTAGCTGCTATTATCTTACAGCGCTGGCTGATTAATTTGCTGAATTTCTAGAGAACAACAGGAGAGCCACATGTGCGATCGTGAGTCCTCTACAGGATTGTGCCCAGGAGTGCAGCATCTACTCCAAGTGAAGCATTAATTGCCAGTCACTGATGCAATACGGTATTGCTGTGCAGTTGTGGTACCGCTGTGAATGGTAGTACTGTGTACTGACATGTGCGCGAATAAAGTTTTTCGAAAACCGAGAATTGGATTTGGATATGTGACTTTCCTGGTGTAAGCTAGGAGAAACCCCGCGACTCTCGACGTTACGAAGTAAATTTAAGCCATGGCAAATCCATTGAGTGTGTTTGATGTGGTGTCTGCCTTCATTTCCCAGCACGCATCTGTATTTGTGCGCGTTTGCAGGTGCGCTTACGTGGAGGAATGCTTTATAGTTCGCAGTGAATAGCGCGCGCGTGTATATGAGTGTGCGCGCGTGTGAATGTGCGTGTGTGTGGGCGCGAGCATTAGTGTGTGCGTGCGTTGGTGCTGATCCTTGTTGCTTGGACACAACGAATGAAAAATCACCCACAGGAAAAATGAATCCATTCTACTGTTTTCTAACCCGCATCTCCTCCTCCTCCTCCTCCTCCTCCTCCTCCTCCTCCTCCTCCTCCTCCTCCTCCTCCTCCTCCTCCTCCTCCCCCTCCTCCTCCTCCTCCTCCTTCTCCTTCTCCTCCTCCTCCTCCACCCCCCCCCACCCCCCGCACCCCCATCCCCATTCCTCCACCTCCCACTCACAACCACAAGTGGCGCTCATTACCAACAATAACAACGTCCTCTTAAGGACCCAGCGGCAGAAACGTCACAGCGACGGCGGTGGAGGGGCGGGTGTACTTTCTGTGTTAATACAGGTACGTGTGTGTTTTGCGCCGTTCTACTTAGGAGGTGTGTGTGTGTGTGTGTGTGTGTGTGTGTGTGTGTGTGTGTGTGTGTGTGTGTGTGTGTGTGTGTGTGTGTATGTGTGTGTGTGTGTGCATGTATGTGTGTGTAGGTATATATATGTATGTTTTGTTTGGTTTTGTGTGTGTGTGTGTGTGTGTCTGAGAGAGAGAGAGAGAGAGAGAGAGAGAGAGAGAGAGAGAGAGAGAGAGAGAGAGAGAGAATGGTGTGTGTGGGTGTGTGTATGTGTGTGAATGTGTGTGTATGCGTGCGTGTGTGTGTATGCATTCGCGCGCGCGAGTGTGTGTGTGTGTGTGATTGAGGGGGAGAGAGAGAGAGAAGTTTGTGTGTGTGTGTCTGGGTGTGTGTGTGTGTATGTGCGTGTGCGTGTGTGTGTGTGTGTGTGTGTGTGTGTGTGTGTGTGTGTGTGTGTGTGTGTGTGTGTGTGTGTGTGTGTGTGTGTGTGTGTGTGAACGCGTTTGTTTTTCTTTCTGTTTAAATTTGGGTGTCTGCATTTCCTCTGCTCACCTCCTTCACCCCCCCCTCTCTCTCTCTCTCTCTCTCTCTCTCTCTCTCTCTCTCTCTCTCTCTCTCTCTCTCTCTCTCTCTCTCTCTCAATAAAGCATAAACCTTTTTAATTTTGAAAAATTGTCAAATGGACGCGAGATTCATTTGGTACGTGAATTTCTACAGATAGAAGTAGTATTCCATTAAATGAGAAATGTGAGGTGCTGGGTGTTTCTATCGAAATATTATATTTTACCATCTGCGTAACTATTTATTACAGCTACCATGAGTAACAAGAGAAACCAAAGAAAACGAACGTATGTTCTAAGCAACCAAGCATTAAAATTACTTTTGAAAACTCTTGAGAGGCAATGCAGATTGGTACAAATAAATTTAGGAAGTGTTTGGCAATTTCTATGGCTTCAATTCATTCATTTATCCATTCATTTTCAGTCATTCATCCATCCATCATTCATTCATTCATTCATTCATTCATTCATTTGTTTATCCATTCATTCATTCAGTCAGTCATTCATTCATTATTAATTCATTCATTAATTCATTCATTCATTCATTCATTTGACACAATAATACATGTTTCATGTGATCACTGTGTTGGAAACAGAAACACACGCACAAAAAACACAAACACTACACAAGAAAAAAAGGATAGAAGGTGAATGGAAGGGATGTGGGGTTGTGAATATTGTAGATTGTTTGAGATAGTGATGGAGGGTGAGGATGATGTAGATAGTTAAAGGTAGTGATGGAGGGTGAGGATGATGTAGATAGTTAAAGGTAGTGATGGAGGGTGAGGATGATGTAGATTGTTTGAGATAGTGA
>JAWQFJ010002664.1:337659-375443 GCA_034096865.1 Theodoxus fluviatilis | reverse complement strand
CCTCCCTCCCTCCCTCCCTCCCTCCCTCCCTCCCTCCCTTCCTCCCTCCCTCCCTCCCTCCCTCCCTCCCTCCCTCCCTCCCTCCCTCCCTCCCTCCCTCCCTCCCTCCCTCCCTCCCTCCCTCTCTCTCTCTCTCTCTCTCTCTCTCTCTCTCTCTCTCTCGTACATATCTCTCCAGTGTTTAAGAATCTGTTCTCGACAAGGAAAGAAATAACTGCCCTCTATCACGAGCCCTTTCGCTGTACTCACTCATTCGTCCCTTTCTCATGAACCGTCTCCAGTCGGGTCTGAGGGCCTGGTGCGGACAGTCGGCAGCGCTGATGTCTCTCGCATCGTGTTCTTTACCATTGCCTCCTTCGCGTGGTGTGGGTAGGAATGGAATCGATGGCATGTAGGGAAGACTTTCGTCCACTCTTTGCTGTCTCTGTGTACAGTCCCTTCTGGCTCAGGGCTCGTCTCATTCTACACTCTCTTCGCCATTCAACTCCTACGTCTTGACTAATGGTTATACCCCCATGTTCGTTCCCCCACCCCCCTCCTCAGTCTCTGGAAGCACCACCATGACTACCTCACCTGTAATCCCTGGGGACGCGCGCGCGCACACGCACACACAAACACACGCACACGCACACGCACACACACGCACACACACACCTAGACTACTTTAGATTTGTCTGAGTTATGTAGATGAAAGATTGATCAGCATTTTGAGATTAATTAGTAAAGATACGGCCTTCCGAAATGGCTCCTCGGCTTTCACGGAGTTTTCAAAAGCTATGTTACCAAGATTCTAACATCGAAGGCGTGCCTTTTGGGTGTGTGATTGAAAATGAGAAAGAGCAGCTTCCATCGCTTAAGATCACATCCAGTGACATTTTCACGACGACCACTTTAGGGTCCAAAAGTGAGATGGCATCAACAACGCTAATGTTGCACGACTTTCAACAGGTAAAAGCGATTGACGTCAGTACCTCGGATTCATGCGCCCCCCCTCCCCCCCAAAGCAATTATTGATAATATAAACGCAATACACTTCAAGATAACGAATCAAACTATTATCAACATACTTTGATTTAGTTTGACAGCAGAAAACTCGTCTTCGTTGTCATTGAAAGAGGCGCAAATGTAAGCAAAATCAGCGTGGCTGGCCGCTAACGGCAGACACTTGTTGATACCTTCATACAGTTCATTATTACTTTTTCGTTTTCGAAGGTGATGACGTGTGAATGTGGCTTAGATCGCAACGACTCTGCAAATGTTTCAAGAGCTATAATTCATGGGAACGCGCTGTCTGCTCACTCTATGTTTCTGCCCTCTATGATCCCCCCCCCCCCTCCCCCCTCCTCCGGTACCTTTCTTGCCTCGATACCCCGCACTGCATCCATCTCCACCCAACTTTTACGTCGCTATCCACCCGTTGAACTCTGCCTTCTCTTACCCTTCTGTCTCATTCTTCCAAATCCCCTTCCATCGTCTCTGCACCCAACTGCCCTTTGTCTTCTACTTCGAGCTGACTCTCAGGCCTACACCTTCCCAACACAAGGAAGAAATAACCTTCACTACTCACATTAATGTAGCTTCGGGACGGCGTCCTCCGTCCAACTCATTGGCGCTAGTCTTCCACTCTCCTTAGTATCCCCCCCGTTCCTGCTCAGCTTCCTTCCTCTGTTTCCCCCCTTTCCTTCATCTCCTTTGTCCATCATGCTATCCCACATCCCTCCTCTTTCCTCTCTGCCCTTCAAGCGCTGGGGCTTTCCCAAAAAGCCCTTCCCCAACTCTCCACCACCACCCCTCTTTTGCTATCCTGATCCCCCCCCCCCCCCCCCCGCCATCCTGACTTCTCTTCTCTCCCCCTCCCTGCCCCTTTTCCTGCGTGTCCTCTTTGCAAGCCCTACCCTTCCTCTACTACGGTCGATGTCTTTGACGTCAACGGAGGGAAAAAAATATTCGCGGTGGAAAACAGGGGATGGGGTTCACGTTAAGGGGGTGAGAGTATGTGGGTGGTCACGAAAAAGTAGAACGGGATGAAGAGGAAAGATAAACGGGAAGAGTAGGAAGCAGAAAGAGGAAGTTCAGGAAAAGAAGTAAAATGCGAACAAATAATTTCAAAAAGTCTCTGAGGGGAGGAGATGCTAGAAAGACGTGAGGAGATGGGTGGGAGGGATAGGGAGGTGTGGGAGTGGAGGTGGGGAGGGATGATAGAGGGGGAGAAGTGGGGGAAGACAAAAGAGAAGATAAATTGAGAAGATTTAGAGGGAAATGACGAGGAGAAATATAATAAAGGAGGTGGAGATTGCGATGGAGGAGGAGGACATGAAGGGAGATCAGTAGATAAAGGAAACTGGGGGACATGAAGAGAGAAAGGGGTGCATGGAATGAGAAAAAGGCAGAAAAAAGTAAAAGCTATCACACGCACTTCTCCTTGTCGTAGGCACAGGTTTCAGCGGCAGCCGGAAACCTATACGTTAGATGCGATTAGGTGGCGCTGCGCTTAATCGGATGGACGCCGTCGAGACTGCTTCTGGACCCGCCTGTCTGCTCTCTCCGACCTCCCGTCTCCCCCCCCCCCCCTTCCTGTCCCTCCATCCCCCTCCCCTACCTCCATTCTTCTTAGATCTTGTCCGCCCTACTTCCCTTCCCAGGGGCTTTCCCTGCCCCTTAGCACACCACCTTACTGTGTTCTCCAGCCTGGCACTTCCAGTCTACATTCTGTCACCGACATGGTATCAGATGGCCAACACCTCCATGCGCCACCCATCTCATCCATTCTTTCATTCTCTGTACTTCCAACCCTACTTTCATCTTACTCTACTAAAACATTCTTTTCACCTATGTTCCCATCAGTAGTTAAAGGTATGTTCTAATTGGGCAAAGCTTGGGTCTAGTTGGCCGAAATATTGACTTCACGTGAGTGAATTTGGAGGTTTGCCAAAAATTCGAAGTTCGAAGTAGACTTCGGTGATCGTATTCTTCGAAGTTCGATATATTCTTGGACGAAGTAGACCAGAGCTGCGTCCTGATTGGTCACATAAGGTCGCTCTTTCTTTTGGAAGTCGCGGAAAGTCAAGGCTGTAATTTTTAACATCGACTGCATATCGGCCATTTCATTTGCAACTGTTCCCGAACTCAAGTTTGCTAAGTCAAAGTCGGCCTTCGGTCACTTTGGGTACTACGCCCAATTAGAATACACCTTTAGAACCCACCCATTCTTCTTCTTCCTTTTCCACTATTTTCCATGAATATCCCCTAACCCCCCATCCCCACCTCACCCCCCACTTCAACTCCTGCTCCTTGAAGATTTTGTTTAAAGTATCAGTCCCAGTCCTGCTGAATACATGCGCACTCTGTGTTGTGCTCGCCCACCACCTGCTGCGATGAATGACACCTATTCGACCTCTACTTCCGCCAGTCTCTTTTTTAGTGTCCTCAGCACCCACCTCTGTATCCCCTGCCCCCTCTCTTACCCCTGCTCTATGTACCACTCTATATGGCTTCACCCCTGGCGACCCCCTCTCAACGCCTCTCACAAAGAGCAGTAGCCTGCACTTCGTCCTGACCTCTGATTCTGTCTGTCTGCGTGCATTTGATGCCTTGCAACCCCACTTTCTTCTCTCTGTAGACTTGCTGGCATTCGCTGCTTTTTGTACAAGGCAGGGGAAGATGGGAGAAGGAGGTGGGCGAAAGGGTAGGATGGGAAGGGACTGGATGTGGAGATGGGGATAGTAGTGGTAGTCGTGTCTTGCTTTCCTGGTTCTTTCCACGTCACTTTGGACAAGATGAATAGGAACAAACAGGACGAGACCGCTTTTTCTAGCAACTCTCTAACGCATGTTTTTCTTGATCCCACCCTTCCCAGACAAGACTTTGCACTAGAAATAGCATTAGGTCCCTTACATCGGTTGTGTAAGGGAGTGGTAATTCTCCGTACACTGGTGTTCTGTGTCTTCCACGATGTCATTGTCCGGGAACTCGTGAAGTGTGTGTGTGTGTGTGTATGTGTGTGTGTGTGTGGGTTGTTTGTTTGTTTGTGTGTGTGTGTGTGTGTGTGTGTGTTGTGTGTGTGTATGTGTATGTGTGTGTGTGTGTGAATGTGTGCTTGTGTTGTGTGTGTGTATGTGTATGTGTGTGTGTGAATGTGTGCTTGTGTGTATAATATTATGTGTGTGTGTATGTGTGTGTGTGTGTATATGCATGTGTGTATATGCGTGCAAGTGCTCTCGCGTATAAGCGGTTGTGTTTATATACGTGAGGGTGAGCACTATGCATGCGTATGTATAATGTCTTCGCGTTTTTAAGCCAAAGTTTCTATCTGTCGAGGGGAGCATCAAGCGGCTCTTGTACTGTCGTCATCATGCAATCGCACTTGCTCATAGTTCATGTGTATCCGTGCAGCAGGCTGTAGAACAATCCCTGACCCTGAGATCTGTCATGAAGACGTAATGGCTTGCTATCCCATCTTGCCTGCTTGCTGTCTCACCTTGCCTGTTTGCTGTCCCACCTTCCCTGCTTGCTGTCAAACCTTGCCTGTTTGCTGTGAGACCTTGCCTGTTTGCTGTGAGACCTTGCCTGTTTGCTGTGAGACCTTGCCTGTTTGCTGTGAGACCTTGCCTGTTTGCTGTCTCACCTTCCCTGCTTGCTGTCAAACCTTGCCTGTTTGCTGTCCCACCTTGCCTGTTTGCTGTCCCACCTTCCCTGCTTGCTGTCAAACCTTGCCTGTTTGCTGTCCCACCTTCCCTGCTTGCTGTCAAACCTTGCCTGTTTGCTGTGAGACCTTGCCTGTTTGCTGTCCCACCTTGCCTGTTTGCTGTCCCACCTTTCTTGTTTGCTGTCCAACCTTGCCTGTTTGCTGTCCAACCTTGCCTGTTTGCTGTCCAACCTTGCCTGTTTGCTGTCCCACCTTTCTTGTTTGCTGTCCAACCTTGCCTGTTTGCTGTCCAACCTTGCCTGTTTGCTGTCCCACCTTTCTTGTTTGCTGTCCAACCTTGCCTGTTTGCTGTCCAACCTTGCCTGTTTGCTGTCCAACCTTGCCTGTTTGCTGTCCCACCTTTCTTGTTTGCTGTCCAACCTTGCCTGCTTGCTATCCCACTTTGCCTGTTTGCTATCCCACCTTGTCTTCTTGCTGTCCTACCTTGCCTGCTTGCTATCCCAACTTCCCTTCCTGCTATCTCACCTTCTATGTTTGCTATCCCACCTTGCCTGCTTGTTATCCAACCTTGCCTGTTTGCTATCCCTCCGTCCCTGCCTGGTATTCCACATTGCCTGCTTGCTATCCCACCTTGCCTGCTTGCTATCCCACCATGCCTGCTTACTATCCCACCATGCCTGCTTGGTATTTCACCTTGCCTGCTTGCTATCCCACGCTGCCTGTTTGTTGTCCCACCTCGCCTATTTGCTATCCCACCTTCCTTGCTTGCTATCCCACTTGCCTGTTTGCTATCTCACATTGCCTGTTTGCTATCCCACCTTACCTGTGTGCTATCGCACCTTGCCTGTTTGCTATCCCGTCTTGCCTGCTTGATATCCCACCTTCCCTTCTTGCTATCACACCTTGCCTGTTTGCTGTCTCAACTTCCCTGTTTACTATCTCTCCTTCCCTGCTTGCTATCCCACTTGCCTGTTTGCTATCTCACATTGCCTGTTTGCTATCCCACCTTACCTGTGTGCTATCGCACCTTGCCTGTTTGCTATCCCGTCTTGCCTGCTTGATATCCCACCTTCCCTTCTTGCTATCACACCTTGCCTGTTTGCTGTCTCAACTTCCCTGTTTACTATCTCTCCTTCCCTGCTTGCTATCCCACTTTGCCTGTTTGCTATCCCACCTTCCCTGATTGCTATTCCACCTTCCCTGGTTGCTATCCCACTTTGCCTGCTTGCTATCCCATCTCGCCTGCTTGCTATCCCACCTCACCTGCTTGCGGCAATGAGATGTTTGCTTTGAGCTTCACCAACTGTTCGCCCAACTGCTCTGCTCGACGGTGTTTAAAGCCCAGTGAAGCGACCAACGCGTGAAGTCAGCGTTTGCTTTCAACACGTCGCGTAGCAGACGGATAAGGAAGTCGATTTGCCCAACAGCGAAAGTATGGATTGCCAATTTAAGATCTAAGGCAATCATATCACAGTGAAGTGGTTTGTAAATGTGTGATTTTCTTCAATTAGGAAAGGAAGGTGTTATGAAACAAGCTAGAAAAGAAGATCTGTTGAATTGGATTAATGAAGTTTTACGGCCTCTCAGCCTTTATGGGCTATGTAAGGCCAATAAGTACGAAAAGCACTAATGCTGGCAGTAAGAGCAAGAGAAAGTCAACCACGATTTCCCTAGTTATTTATATCTTACAAATTGCGAAGGGAGTCGCGGAAGGCCTGTTCTTACTCCCAACGCACAGGAAGAAAGTAGAAAAGGAGAAAGAGGAGGGAGGGAGGGAGGGAGGAAACACTTTTCAATCTCTTTGAGGTCTAAATGCATATTATTGCCCAATTGTAAGCTTTATAGTCTTTTCCCTGTGTCCTTTTATCCTGATTAATGTAAATAGCCGGCGGTTATTTGAAGTTATTCTTCAACTGAAAAGTCTCGGCTGTGCATTTTCGGTCCATATTCACCCATGCTTTGCTCTTGCTCTATTTAAATATACCATGAACCTTTGGTCAAGGTCATTGCCTTTTGTAGCTGTCTTAATCATTCTTAGGTCTCTGCTCTTAGAACGAATCACAGGGGCACTTGCACATCTACAAAACACGTTGTAATATCAGCTGGCATTACGGACTCATTTCAATCTTGTCTATGATTGGTTACATGCCTACCTTTTCGTCTACCTGCCTGCCTGCCTGTCTGCCTGTCTGCCTACCTGCCTGCCTGCCTGCCCGCCCTTCCGCTCGCTCGCTTGGTTTCCTGTCTCCTCCCCGCTTCTATCTCTCCTTCCTCTTCTTTCTCTCCTCCCCCTTTCTCTCTCTCCTCCCCCATCTCTCCCCCCCCCCCTTCTCTCTCTCTCTCTGTCTCTCTCTCTCTGTCTGTCTGTCTGTCTGTCTGTCTGTCTGTCTGTCTCTCTCTCTCTCTCTCTCTCTCTCTCTCTCTCTTTCTCTCAAACTGTCGGCGTCAGTGCCTGAGTTGTTGATGCTTGGAGACACAGAAGTTCACAAGTTTGCCATGGCCAACCCTGAGAGGGGCGATGGGGGTGCAAAGAGGTTTTTAAATCGTTTGGGTCTGGATCCCTTTCAGCCTTGGACAAGGGCAGGCGTCTAATCGAGTTGCCTTCGCGCAGGGCGTTGCCTGATTGGCTAATGGTCTCTGGACACATGGTAATGGCTTGCTATCCCACCTTGCCTACTAGCTCTAATGAGGCGCTCGCTTGGAGCTTCACCAACCGCTCGCCCAACTCATCTGCTCCACGGTTCCCACTCGCCCGAAAATAAATCAAGATTTCGCTGACGTCGTCTGGAGGACACTCTCTCGTTCCACGCGTTTTCTGCATCGCTGATAACTGAATTGATTTCCATTGCCACTGAAAATCTAGCTGTCTGTCTGTCTGTCTGTCTGTCTGTCTGTCTGTCTGTCTGTCTGTCTGTCCCGACTTAACGGCTGATTTCTCAAAAACTACTGGACGGATTTCACTGACATTTTGCACACTTACTGGAAGTTAGGTCCGATTGAATGTATCAAATTTTCAGAATCGAGGCTTGAAGAGAAAGTGGTTTTTTAAGGTCGTAAACTCGAAAGCACCTCCCTAAATAGTCGATTGATGGAATGGCGAAATTGCGAAATGTGTGACGTCATCAATAACTTGACGTAATTTTATTTGTCCGTCTGCCTGTCAGTCCCGACTTAACGGCTGATATCTCAAAAACTGCTGGACGGATTTCGTTGACATTTTGCACACTTACTGGAAGTTAGGTCCGATTGAATGTATCAAATTTTCAGCATCGAGGTTTGAAGAGAAAGTGGTTTATTTAGGTCGTAAACTCGAAAACCTCCCCCTGAGATTTCAATTGACGGAATAGCCAGTGTGGTCAAACAGAGTTATCTTTTCCTACTAAAACTAAAACTCTTTTTTGTTTCAACTGTGCAGTGTGCGAGTGTTGGAATGCTTTGTATGAATGTAGACTTTTCATTGTAAACGCCATGAGCTTGCCTATTAGGGAAGGTATGGGCGTATAAGTAGTCTGTATTATTATTATTATTATTATTATTATTATTATTATTATTATTATTATTATTATTATTATTATTATTATTATTATTATTATTATTATTATGCGTGAATGAGTACGAATGCTGCAATGCACATGTCTGGGGTGAACATCTATAATACACCTCCTCCTCTGTGTGACTGTGTGAGTGTTAATTCAGCGTCTATGACATGCCAAAGCAAAACAAAACATGTCATAATAGGAGCTTCCTGAACCTATCCATCATGTTTAAAATATATGGTCGATTGTTTCCTGGGCCGATAGCTTGCAAGGGGGTTTAGGGAAAAGGACGTTATAAATGCTTTACAAACACTCCGTCATGTCAATTCTCTAATGGCTCAGCTGGTAGAGCGTTGGACTCTTGGTCATGCATGACCAGGTTCGATTCTGCGCTAAAACTTTTTTTTCTCTCTTTTTTCGAGAGGTTGTGGGTTCGAACCCGACCTGGTTTTTTGTGTTTTTATGTGTGTGTGTGTTTTCCCCCTCTCTTTTCTCGAGAGATTGCGGGTACGAACCCGATCTTTTAATTTTAAAAAAATATATATGCCAAAACCTGGAGGTTCAGCGCCAGCGGTTTTTATCAGGATTCAGAGTGTATCAGCGAACGATTCATGGAGAGGCAAAGGAAAAGTCTATACTTTACTTTATTTGCGTTGTATGTGTATGTAGTTTGCTAGAAAATGATGTTGACGGAAAAAAAGCTCACTTTATATTCGATTTAGAAATAGAACGGCTCACTTTCCGATTTTCTTGTCTCTCAGAGGAAACTTAAAAAATGTAATCGGCATTGTCAGTGACCGTAGCTCGTGTCAAGCTGAAGCCCTTCCCAGTTGACGTGAAAACTGTTTTTTTTAATGCAAAGTCTGCTGTGGGTGAGGCTTCAAAACTGATGAAATTGGCTAGACTGTATACGTCAATTTGACGACAGCGGGTCACAAAGACTTTCTCGTTTTTCAGACACACTCCAAAAAGCCTCGCACACAATGGGCTCCACACGTAGACAGCGTATGGACTGAGGGCAAACGGGAGTCCGTGCGAAAGAGTGGTTATCCCGTCCAGTGATTGGTAAGTATCGTTTTCCTACTTTCATTTATTCGTAGGCGTAAATTCAATGTTTATTTGTTAACGATTTAGACTTTTTCATTTGATTTAAGATTGATATTATAATTCTTTTCTTTCACTTTTCAATGGCCCTCAGAACACTTGACTAGTTTCTCATAATATTGTACATAAATAGTGCACATAGAGAAAATCGTACAGCACGCAGTTTGTTGTTTACCTCCGTTTCTTTTTCATTCGTTCTTCTTTCTTTCGTTTTTGTCTCCACTATCGGGAAAAAGTTTAGTATCGGCAGAAAAAACAAGGGTTGGTCGAGTTTTTGTAGCCACAACTTTTTTTCTCCTATCAACGAATGTAATCTCAGGGAAGTGGTGGATGGTAGGTGGTACACTCACGGGGAATGTGGCTGGGGACCTCTAGAGGGGTGGTGGGTGGGACCTTCAAGTGGGTAGTGTCCGGGGAAGTCCACAGGGTTGATGGGTTGTGCGTGGGGACCTTCAAAGGGGTTGGGGGGTGAGAACCTTTAAGGGGTGGATGGGTGAGTGCCTTCAAGGGGGTGGTGGGTGGGGACGTCTAGAGTGGGGGGTGGTGGTGGAGACCTTCAAGGCAGTGGGTGGGTGGGACGCTCAAGGGAATGGGGGTGGGGACTTCCAGAAGGATGGTTGGTGGTGGGTGGGATGCTCAAGGGGGTTGTGGGTTGTGGGTGGGGTCGTCCAGAGGGGTGGTGGGTATGGATGCTCAAAGGGGTGGTGAGTGGTGGGTGTGGACGTCCCGAGGGGTTGTGAGTGGTGAGTATTGGGGGTGGGGACGTCCCAAGGGGTTGTGGGTTGTGAGTGGTGGGTGGGGATGCTCAAGGGAGTGGTGGGTGATGGGAGGAGACGTTCAGAGGGGTGGTGGGTGATGCGTTGTGGGTGGGGACGTCCAGAGGGAAGTTGGGTGGTGAGTGGTGGGTGCTCAAGGGGATGTTGGGTGGTCTTTGGTGGGTTGGTGGGTGGGTGAGGACGTCCCGAGGGGTTGTGGGTGGTGAGTTGTGGGTGGGAACATTCAGAGGGGTTGTGGGTGGTGAGTGGTGGTGGGTGGGGACGTCCAGAGGGGTTGTGGGTGGTGAGTTGTGGGTGGGAACATTCAGAGGGGTTGTGGGTGGTGAGTGGTGGTGGGTGGGGACGTCCAGAGAGGTGGTGGGTGGGGATGTCCAGAGGGGTGATGGGTGGTGGGATTAGACATGCAAGGGAGTGGCGGTGGGGATGGATACCGGTTAGTTACGGATGTGAAGGTCTCTGGTCGCCAAGGACGCCAAAGATGGACGAGGTCTTCCATCTCCTGGCATCCGCTCTCCCGTGGGACACCTGCTATCTGGTATCATGACGGACTGGCTCTGGCTGCAGCGCTGTGGAGATGGAAGGGAGGCTAAGGGAAATCACGTCTCCTGCTTCATTATCCACCATGAATCCAATTACCATCAGCCAGCCCCGCCTGCTCGAATCATGTCGCCATCGCAGCCAGGTTTCCCGTGCAGATTCACTGAAAAGTCAGTTTCCATCGCCTGAGTCCCAGGGTGGACAGGACTTCCATACCTTGTCTCATGCATGTGGTGTTTTTCTCTTAGTGTCTAAGTCTACACTAATTGGTAGTGCAGGGGTCGTATATCAGCTGTACCATGTGGTGTTGTCTTTCTTTGCTCCAAAGGTGCAGTAGTCCACTCTGATGGCGCCATAGTCCACTGTGAAGGTGTCGTAGACCACTGTGATGATGCATGGTCCAATGTATTTATGCTGTAGTCTGCTGTGATGATACTGTAGTTCACTGTGATGTCGTAGACCACTGTGATGTCGTAGACCACTGTGATGGTGTCGTAGTCCACTGTAATGTGTCATAGTCTACGGTGATGATGCCGTTGTCCACTCTGATGAAGCCGTAATCTACTGTGATGGTGTTGTAGTCCACTGTGATGATGCTGTAGTCCACTGTGATGGTGTTGTAGTCCAATGGGGTGATGACGTAGTCCACTGTGATGGTGGCATAAACCATTGTGATAATGCTGTAGTAAACTGTGATGATACAGTAGTCCACTGTGATGGTGTTGTAGTCCGCCGTGATGGTGTCATAGTCCATAGTTCAGTGTGATGGTGTCATGGTCTGCTGTGATGGTGTCATCGTCCACTGTGATGATGCTCTAGTCCACTGTGACGGTGTCATAGTCCAATGTGATTATGCTGTAGTCCACTGTGACGATGCTGTAGTCCACTGTGACGGTGTCATAGTCCAATGTGGTTATGCTGTAGTCCACTGTGACGATGCTGTAGTCCACTGTGACGGTGTCATAGTCCAATGTGGTTATGCTGTAGTCCACTGTGACGATGCTGTAGTCCACTGTGACGGTGTCATAGTCCAATGTGATTATGCTGTAGTCCACTGTGACGATGCTGTAGTCCACTGTGACGATGCTGTAGTCCACTGTGACGATGCTGTAGTCCACTGTGATGATACTGTAGTCCGCTTTGAAGGTGGCGAAGACCAGTGTGGTGATACCATAGTCCACTGTGAAGGTGGCGTAGTCCAATATGATGATGCCGTAGTCTGCTTTGAAGGTGGTGTAGTCCAATGTGAGGATGCTGTAGTCCACTGTGATGGTGCCATAGTTCAATGTGATGATGTCGTTGTCCGCTGTGATGGTGTCGTAGACCACTGTGATAATGCTGTAGCCCACTGTGATGGTGTCATAGTCCAATGTGATGATAGCGTAGTTCACTGTGATGATGCCGTGGTCTGATGTGATGATGTAGTCCGCTGTAATGGTGTCGTAGACCACTGTGGTAATGCTGTAGTCTGCTGTGATGATGCCATAGTCCACTGTGATGGTGTCGTAGTATACTGTGATTGTGTCATAGTCGACTGTGATGGTGGCGTAGTCCACTGTGATGGTGTCTTAGCCTGCTGTGATGATGCCATAGTTCACTCTGATGGTTTCGTAGTCTACTGTGATGATGCAAACATCCACTGTGATGGTGTCATATTCCAATGTAATGGTGTCGTTGTCCGCTGTGATGATGTCATAGTCCACTGTGATGGTGTCGTAGTCTACTGTGATTGTGTCATAGTCTACTGTGATGGTGACGTAGTCCACTCTGTCAGTTTTATAGTTCACTCTGATGTTGTCGTAGTCCACTGTGATGGTGGTAGTCCACTTTAATGGTGTCGAAGTCCACTCAAATGGTGCCGAAGTCAACGCTGATGGACAGTATGCAGGTCTTTTCTGCTAAGTTTGAGAGCTAGTGTTGTGTTTCCATGCTTCTGGTGTCTACACTTGTTGGTAGTAAGGGTGTCATCCATTTGATTCGTGTCTTATCAGTGCTGTCTCAGTGCTTTTGAGGTTGCCGAAGCCTACGCGGTTTTGTGGTGCCCCCGTCCCCTATGGGTTGTACCAGTGCTAGTGTCTTCCTGTGTCTTTGATTGGGCCTTAGTCTACTCTCGTCAACTTAAACAGCGTCATCTATGCTTCCTCTCAGTGTGGTGCAGTCTGTGAGTCCCCCTTGGATCTCTTCGACGGCCATGCTCTTGCATTGTCTCAACATCGGAGCTCACTATAATTTGTGTCCCTCTGTGGCGCCTTTACCTACCTGTTTGGGATCAGAAAATTCACTAAGAGGCATAGATCTCCATTTGATTTGGGGAGCCTATTTCAGATTACTGTTTAACAGGCTTAGTCAAGTTTTTGTAGCCTGTGTAGATCTCTCTCTCTCTCTCTCTCTCTCTCTCTCTCTCTCTCTCTCTCTCTCACACACACACACAACACAAAAAACCACACACAAACACACACGCAAGCACGCACGCACGCACGCATGCACGCACACACACACACACTTCTTTTTTCAAAATGCCCGATGACGCTTGAAAAAAGCGACTGAGAGCTCACAGCAGGCTGCGTTGTATTCACCTAACCTGCGCATGCCTGACATACGAAAAGGCAGAATCCATTAGTTTTGGATTAATTGATGGGCGCATCTGGTTGCTTTGATATAATCGGTTCACTTCGGAGCAACTCGTCTTGACGGGGCATTTGCGAGCAGTTCCGCCTGTTCGACAGCCCAGACACTACAAGTAACACAGTATGGATTGCCTTTATGCACGCACCCGTCCCCGAGCCGGCGCCGGTGCACACCTATTAGACTCTGTAATATGTCGATGCATGCAATCTCTCATAGCCTCTGGGTTGGCAGCATGCAGGTGGGGCAGTGTTATGCAGTTCGACTAGCTCGTTTTCTTTAAATGATAAGTCTAGGGGAAACACACACACACACACACACACACACACACACACACACACACACACACACACAGAGCCGAGCTGGCAACACTATCTCACAGTCATTCTATCAAAACGATGGAACACGACAGAATGAATGGTGAGGACACAGGTCAAAATTTAAACACTTTAATTTGTTTGAATAACAAATTAAAAAAACGGATAATTAAATATTAGTAATGATAATGTAGAAATAATATCTAGGGCTTGCCAACTATTCAAACTGTACTTAACTGAATTCATAGACTGTCTGACGAAAACACGTGGTTTCTAAAACTGAAGTGGCCAACTCGGTTTCACAGTAAAGGCGCCTACGCACGTACCGGTTGTCCCCTGATTTTGCTGCCGATCCGGTCAAGAATCAGAACGGTTGACTCATTTGCATACAATCCGGCCAGATTCTTGTCAGTAGGGCAGGCTCTATTCCCCGACCCGGTCCGGACCGATTCCTATGCCGGGCGACGCGAGAGTATCTGTCCACGGCTCGACTGTTCGTAATTAGGCGCGAGAACGAGGCTACCCTTCGCACAGAAAACGCTGTATTTGGCGATACTAGAAACCCATCCAAAGAAAATTTAAGCCATGAACAGCATTAATTTATCAAAGATGTATGTTGAATGCATCAATAGGTCATGAAAGCTCCTACATTTAAAAATTGGAAATGCTGGTCAATGCACCTTCACCCCGGCACGGCTCCACTGCTTATTGTTACATGTGGCTGTCAACCCGATTTTTACACGCACGGTCAGACCAGATCGGGAGCAAAATCGGCTTGAAAAACAGTCCACTTTCATGAAAGTATCCTACCTTCAGGACGACAGAAGCAGCGGCACTAGTAAATGTAGATGAGGGGAAGAGAGAGGATTGTAGCACAGGGGAAAACGGAGGGTCGACGAGAGCTCAAACAACGAAAACTTGTTCCTGGCTGTTTCGTTGTTCATCCACGTGGTGACGCGCTCCCTTGCTTTTCAGGCACTTGGAGACGCTGTGCAGTGGAGGTGGAGGGAAACTTGTTCTTCAAACAAGTTTAATGAAGAGACGCTTGCTCCCGGGTCGGTGAAGAAAACGCTGGTACTTTTAACGGGTTTCGAATGGCGAGAGGTAATTCGTATTTCGGACGGTGGCGAGTTAACTCAGACGTCCAGCACTTTGTGGTGACGAGCAGAGAGACATCCGGCGCTTGAGAGCAGGTGCTTAGTACATGTGGTGGTTCACTTGTGAAGTGGTCGAATTGTTGTGAAGTGGTCGAATTGTGCGCCGGGCAACAGAGGGACGTCCAGCGTTCGAGGGCAGAGAGCGAAGAGCGAGCGCCGTTACCTCACGTGGAGGCTAACTCGTGGAAAGGTGGTATTGCGCACACTGCAGCTGGCGGGGCGGGTCTTTTTATACAACAGACAACAACCCCAGGGGTCTATCATCCACTACATCTTCTACTCTGCTCTGAATTAGCTTGGACCAAGTTTTGCGTTGACTGGATAGATGGATAACGTTCCGCAGGACCATTAAGCCACAGCAACACAACTAATAACGTTACTATTTTTAGAAGAGTTGGCAGCCACGCTAATTTGCATACCACAGGTTAGTAGATACAATGGGGGGAGGGGGGGGGATCTCGTCACAGGCAGTAAAGGCCATCGAACACGAGGTAAATTCCACACGCCACACACGACACAATAGACCACAACACTCTCCTCTCACGCCTGTGAAACACTTTTGGAATTTCACACTCTGCCCTTGCCTGGTTTCATTCTTATCTCACTGACAGATTTCAAACGGTCTCCATCAACAATCATTACTCAGCTCCTTCTCCTGTCCGGTTTGGTGTTCCCCAGGGCTCAGTACTCAGACCAGTTTTGTTCGTTCTTTACATGCAACCTTTGTTTGACATAGTCGCTCAGCACTCAATCAGTCAGCATGCATTTGCAAATGACAATCAGCTCTACAAAGGGGTCATGGACGTTTCGCCCCATTTGCGACATTCGGAACGTCGTTTAGTTTAAGATTACACCCGAATCACGCGGACCGTTAAGGTGCATGGAGTACAGTACCGCCGAGCAAGACGTTTGTCACAAAACGCAGATACATTAACGCGGCCGGATCTTAGCTAAACGACGTTCCGAATGTCGCAAATGGGGCGAAACGTCCAGCGCCCCTACAAAGACACCACCTTTGATCAATTCCAACCCACGTTAGACACTCTACAGACCTGTCTTTCTGATGTTAAGTCATGGATGTCACACAACAAACTCCAGCTGAACGATTCCAAAACCGAATGCCTTCTTGTCAAGTCTCAGAGACTAGTGACGCCTCCATCCCTCCCGTCTTCTGTCAGGGTTGGAGACGCTGACGTCGCCTTTGTTCCATCAGTCAAAAACCTTGGTGTCACCCTCGACTCTCATCTCTCTCTTTCCGACTTTGTCCAAAACACTTGCAAATCTGCATACATACAACTCAGACAGATAAGCGCAATCAAACACCTTCTCACTACTCAAGCTACTACTATCCTAGTCTGTGCTCTTATTCTCAGTCGCCTGGATTATTGCAACGGCCTTCTTGCCGGCTGTCCCGCATATCTCACCGATAAACTTCAAAGAGTGCAAGATGCTACAGCTCGACTCATCTGTAAGTCAAAAAAGTCAGATCATCTCACTCCTCTCTTCCGCTCTCTCCACTGGTTGCCAATTAGTGCTAGAGTCCAATACAAGATTGCCTGTCTTTGCTACTATTACTTCGCTGAATCCCTTCCTCAATATCTCTCTAAACCCATGCGCACCTACACACCCGCTAGACAGGTACGCTCTTCAGCAGACACAAGAATCGTCAGGTTCCTGGAGGACCCTCCAGTTAAAACAAAATTTGGTGAACGCTCTTTCTTTTATCAGGCTCCCTCTATCTGGAATGACCTCCCCGCCTCTGTTCGTCACTCTACATCTCCCTCGACCTTTCGCTCTGCTCTCAAAACTCACCTCTTCTTGAAATCGTTCCCGAATCCTGTCTAAGTTTCTTCATTTTCCTCCCCTCACTGTTCTCTTTGTACTAGCTTGCCTAAGCCCCCTACCACCCTCCTGTCTCTCCTCCCCCTCTCCCCAGTTTCATGGTTAAGCGGTGTCGCTGTACATCAGTTTGTCGAATGCCTGAAGTGAATGTCTGACTCCTATGTTATTAAGTTTATTAAGTTACCTTTGATGTGATTGACTGTTATTGTATATTGTAATGGTTGTGTATGTATGCGCCTTAAGCATGTCTTAACTCATGGTAAGGCGCTATTTAAATCCACACATTATTATTATTATTATTATTATTATTATTATTATTATTATTATTATTATTATTATTACAGACTGACAAAAATATATCCCAATGGCAGAGCGCTACTGACGCTCTTGCTCCACTATTACCAGCCATGATTGGATGCCACAATGACGCTTGCGAGTACGCCAGGGTAGAATCGCTTCGTGTATGTCAGTCTTAAGAAACGAGTTGTTGCACGCAACTGTCGACGAGATCCGGGGGGCTGTCTGCACAGTTAGCATCAAAGTTGCCTCCTTGATCTCTTTCAGGGAAAATCGCTTCTCGACCACCGGTCATTCTTGCCCGACTGCCTTTCGAGACGTTGCGCCCTCTGGGAAGGTTGATGGCTAGGGTATCAGTGACGTTTCACTGAATAAACTATGCCAATACCAAAAGCAGTTTTGCAGCTACATGGCAAAGTGAACCGTGAGTGGGTCGTTCAGGAGAGGATGACTGTGGTTCAGTGTCTGTCATTAAGTTTCGTAGAAGTAATGAGAGATAAACAAGTCTATGCTGCGCGTGTACTTTGTAGTAACTGCCCAACCAAGTGTTGATGATATTTGCAAAACATATTTACATTTAAAAATAATGCTTCATTATTTTACGTATACTACGACTGAGTACGAAGTGAAATATATTTGTAGTTATGGTCACTAATAGTTACATTTATTCTCCAAGGAAGATCGGTAGCAGAAGCTTAAGGTTCATTCGGAAATTGGTTATTTAATTCATTAGACTATTTTAGTTAATAATAAATGCTAACAACTAACAGGCTCGTGTACTAGCACATCTTTGTAGTGAAATAAAAACATCTTGCCACCATGTGCCGCAAAGTGAAAGCAGTGACGTTTCACTTGTGGAGGGAGTTAGGGTTGTAAGTATGTGTGGGCGATTGAATGTTGAAGGATAATGATTGCAAATACCACCGTTATTTGAGTTAACGAGTGGCTGAGCACAAGGTCAACTTTGAAGTTGAATAATTCTCAATATTTTGGCAGCACGCTATGGATGCACAGCAGACGTGCGCAAGAGACGGAGCAGCCGACAAGGACAAGAAGTATAATTTCGAGTTGAATACTTTCTCTCTCCGGGTTTACCGTCCAGACTCAAAGCTTGCTATTCGTTCCCTTGAAATGTCAGCCTGATTGAGTTTTCATGGCTGCAAATGCCATCTGCTCACACACAAAAGGCCATCGTTCAGTCGCCCTTTGCACTGCCTTTCATTCCGCGTACCCGAAGGTTCTCCACGAGATCTACTTCATACGTGTCACTGTTATTTCACTAAATGTAGCAGAAAGCTCTGTCCTTTTCAACACCCTGCATCTTATATCTCCCGCTCGTGTTCGTCCTCCAAAAAGACCACAACCTTGCATAGGTTTTTATCCCTGGCCGAATTTTCGGTCCCCTGACTCCTTTTCAATTGAGTTAATCGGAGAGAGATAATTATCTCTAGGCTAAATTTGACCGTCGCTTCATGAGAGGTCCACGTCCGCGAGGGACGATGTTGACCTTTCGGACGAAGACGTCTCCTGACGTGCAGAGAAAAAAGGGGCATGCCACGTAAGGTTACGAAAACGCCTTTCCAAAAGCTTTGAAGCATACAGATGAAACAAGCGTGATGCCAGATTGAATGAGACACGAGAATTGAATTTTTGCTGCAAAGCCCACATGAAAAGCCGTCGTTTTTACAGGGAAAGATGGACGCTTTCATGCCGAAACTTTCCACTCATGAATTCATGGATGCTCAAAGCGCGCACTCTTGGTGGATGGTGTGAATGACCACTAGCTCGCCTGATGAACAGCTTATCCCGATTGCTCGGCCCACCTGTTGCTGTCATTGTCGTTACGGTTGTGGTTGATGTTATTGTTGTTGTTATTGCTGCTGCTGCTGCTGCTGCTAGTGCTGCTACTTCTGTTGCTGGTGATGGCAGTAGTCGAAGTGACGGTCGGTGAGAGTGGCGATGTGATGACGGTTGTAGTAGCTGTGTTATATCGAACGTTCACACAAACGCACACACACACACACACACACACACACACACACACACACACACACACACACACACACACACACACACACACACACACACACACACACACACACACACACACACACAACCCCCATACACAAGCGCGTGTTATTTTCCTGTGCAGTACCTGTTCTGAACTGTTTACGTCTTTGAGTTATTTAATTTTGCAATGTTGTGCACCAGTGACTTTTTACAGTGTAACATGGATCAGGTGTAGATCATTGTGGACATCTCATACACATGGTATTGCGCCAAAAGAAAGTACAAGAATGAGATATAAAACCTTCTTCATTTTTAAAATTAGGGATGCTACAAAAGGGGCGAGGAAAAGGCCATGGACAGTGAATATTCAAGTCCAAGACATGTGGTCTGCAACAGTATTTTAAGCCATACGCATTTATCACACAAGGTTACATTGGTTTACGTGTTTAGACTGTTGCTTCCTTTTTTGCTTTGGAAAGATTTGGGACAGAGTTTGAAGATAACATATTACATGTAAATGTATAATGTGATAGTTAAATCCATTACCACTTAAGTTTGTAAAAATACGTCTTGTCAAGTCTAGTAATATAGATTCCCTCTTTAAGGTCAGAGCTCGCTCATCAAGTTAGGGGAAGGGGTGGAGGAGGGGGGTTAAGGGGGTAGGGGAGTTTGGGGGATGTTTGCGTGCGTGCGTGTGTGTTTGTGTATGTGTGTGTGTGTGTGTGTGTGTGTGTGTGTGTGTGCGCGCGCGCGTGTGTGTAGGAATCGCGAGTGTATTGACGAGGCAGATATAAGAAGAATTTAAAATTTAATCACAAAATACCCAAAAATTCACGCACCTTCTCTTAATAGGAATGCATTATTAATGATTTCTAAACACTAGCAATCAGGAAGAATCGAGATACCATACACTCGTTCACGTAGGGCAGCACTCAAGTCGCACGTGTCAGAGCATAACTTGATTTCTTGAAGAAGCGCGGACTACGAATTGGGTCGCAGTGCAAATGCTGGTGTGTCTCCAGTCATCAACCTGGTTATAGCAAATGTGGGGGGTTAAGTTTGCTCTAGACTGTACAATTTCTGTTCCGCTATGTCGAATTCAGATGTCATTGTTCTCCTATGTGTAGCCTCTGATACCATCTGTCAATAGACCTTAGAGGCATTTACCTGTGTCATGTGCCTTCAACTTATGACATGACCGGCATCTTTTATCACTTGAATTGTGTAGTCGAAATTTGTCTCTCGGACACATTGCACAAAATAGTTCTTGAGCGAGTTTTGACTTGAAATGTCTGTACTCGCACACTTCCGGGACATTTCCTCCCACTCCTACGGCCACGATAGTCTCAAAATATCCAGGCCTCATGCTTGAAAAGTTACCCTCGAAGCTGTCTTGCTATTCTGGTAGATTTGCCAGCTCTTAAGTGAGAAAAACAGGGTAGCAAGCAGACCTTCCACCGTCTGACCGGCGTTTGGTATTATGGCGACGTCTGACCGAAAACGAAAAAAAAGGTCTATAATTCGATGGGAAAAAAGGGTTGAAAAACGTGTTGCTTGAGATCTTGCAGTTCTTTTCTAAAATCTGCAAAGCATCGACTTTGTATATGAACAGACTCTCGGGACAGACTGAACAACGAGAGAGAGAGAGAGAGAGAGAGAGAGAGAGAGAGAGAGAGAGTGAGAGAGAGAGAGAGAGAGAAGATAATATGAGAGAGAGAAGAGAATGAGGGAGTGAGAGAGAGAGAGAGAGAGAGAGAGAGAGATAATATGAGAGAGAGAAGATAATATGAGAGAGGCAGAAGAGAATGAGGGAGTGTGAGAGAGAGCGAGAGAGAGAGAGAGAGAGTGAGAGAGAGAGAGAGAGAGAGAGAGAGAGAGACATGATCACGAGAAAGGATTCACAGACGTTCTTTGTCATTATGAATTTCTGGGCACGCATGAGCAGAGAGGGCGACATCTATAAATGGAGCTGTACCGAGAAACGGTGTCGGCACTCAATAGCTCACCTGTCTCAGAGCACTGGGCGCTGATTTATTTTTCCCAAAGGCGCGTATATAGGGACCCTGACATCGGGAGCTTTCGGCATCTTCGGACGTGACGTCAGCAGTCGCGAGGTTCTTTAAATAACGCTGATCGCGATTTTTTTGGTTTGATTCGAATGGAAAACGATGAAGTTTAGGGTTACTGAGGCCTAGTCAAAGAAAATGTTAACATAATACAGTATCAATTTTTCAATACTACTTGTTTGTCAAATGAATAGCTCGCTGAAGTCGCTAATTGGAAAGAAAAAAAAAGATCTACCTCAGATGCCAGTGTCAATCTCCCTTGCGGCTTGCCGTAATGTTTAAAGAACGGAATAAGCATAAAACAGCTGAGCCGAAAAACGTTGTCTTCAATTTTGCATCGCATTGCCTCTAGAGTTTTGACACTGAGTGTGAGATCGTGTAAGAGACCTGCATTTCGCTAGCCTCATTTCTTTTGAGAAGAACAGCGCATGCGATCACCGAATCAGTTTGTTTTCTTCACTAGATCTAGCGAGATGTCGACCACATGGTGAGTATGAGATCATGAAAGTGAACCAGACCTAGCATGAAAAAGAGAGAAAAAGAAGTCGAGGCAACATGAAAAGAACACCAAGTCGCTGGAGGTTACAGGTGAGGTAACGGGTTCATTAACGTGACTTAAGTTATAAACTAATTAGCTCTTTCCCCGGCCTTTTGCCTCAATCCTTCCACATCAATTTTGAAGTGGCCTGTGACAACTATCACTTCTCTGAGCAATAGAATGGAAGCAAGTATTTGTTTCTTATTTAATGACCTTTTATTATTTGTGCATTAAAAAAGTAATGCACAGCTTCAAAAGGATGAAGATGAATGTTTGCCTCTTTTAAAGAAAAATATTTGAGAGAGAGAGAGAGAGAGAGAGAGAATTAAACTTAAAGGAGCATGGATGGGGGTAGGGTGGAATGACAGGAAGACAGAGATCATTGTGAGAGTTGACAACACTGAAGAAAAGACACTCAGTTTGCAGCTGATGTAGGAGATGCAATCATTTTGATTTATTTGGAGAGAATTGCAAACAAAATCATCACTAAGTAACTTTGTAGAGACCATGCCATGCCCTTTGATAAGAACTGAGAGGAAAAATGATAATAATAAAGATTAAAGTAACAAATGCAGAATCTAACTTAATAGCTACTCTGCATTAAATAAAAACAGTTTTATCTATGAGTACATCACAGCATAATATTGAAACTATACTTCACTTGTCAAGTGAGTAATGTAAAACAAAAAACAGAGGAATAATAATAATAATAATAATAATAATAATAATAATAATAATAATAATAATAATAATAATAATAATAATGTGTGGATTTATAAAGCGTCTTACCAATGAGTTAAGACATGCTCAAGGCGCATACATACACAACCGTTACAATATACAATAACAGTCAATCACCTCAAGCACAACTTAATAAACTTAATAACATAAGAGTCAGACATTCACTTCAGACATTCGACAAAATGATGTACAGCGTCACCCTTAAACCATGAAACTGGGGAGAGGGGGAGGAGAGACAGGAGGGGGGTAGGGGGCTTAGGCAAGCTAGTACAAAGAGAACAGTGAGGGGAGGAAGATGAAGAAACTTAGACAGGATCAGGGAAAGATTTCAAGAAGAGGTGAGTTTTGAGAGCAGAGCGAAAGGTCGAGGGAGAAGTAGAGTGACGAACAGAGGCGGGGAGGTCATTCCAGATAGAGGGAGCCTGATAAAAGAAAGAGCGTTCACCAAATTTTGTTTTAACTGGAGGGTCCTCCGGGAACCTGACGATTCTTGTGTCTGCGGAAGAGCGTAGCTGTCTAGCGGGTGTGTAGGTGGGCATGGGTTTAGAGAGATATTGAGGAAAGGATTCAGCGAAGTAATAGTAGCAAAGACACGCAATCTTGTATTGGACTCTAGCGGAAGAGAGGAGTGAGATGATCTGACTTTTTTGACTTACAGATGAGTCGAGCTGCAGCATCTTGCACTCTTTGAAGTTTATCAGTGAGATATGCGGGACAGCCAGCAAGAAGGCCGTTGCAATAATCCAGGCGACTGAGAATAAGAGCACAGACTAGGATAGTAGTAGCTTGAGTAGTGAGAAGGTGTCTGATTGCGCTTATCTGTCTGAGTTGTATGTATGCGGATTTGCAAGTGTTTTGGACAAAGTCGGAAAGAGAGAGATGAGAGTCGAGGGTGACACCAAGGTTTTTGACTGATGGAACAAAGGCGACGTCAGCGTCTCCAACCCTGACAGAAGACGGGAGGGATGGAGGCGTCACTAGTCTCTGAGACTTGACAAGAAGGCATTCGGTTTTGGAATCGTTCAGCTGGAGTTTGTTGTGTGACATCCATGACTTAACATCAGAAAGACAGGTCTGTAGAGTGTCTATCATGGGTTGGAATTGATCTAAGGTGGTGTCTTTGTAGAGCTGATTGTCATCTGCAAATGCATGCTGATTGATTGAATGCTGAGCGACTATGTCAAACAAAGGTTGCATGTAAAGAACGAACAAAACTGGACCCAGTACTGAGCCCTGGGGAACACCAAACTGGACAGGAGAAGAAGCTGAGTAATGATTGTTGATGGAGACCGTTTGAAATCTGTCAGTGAGATAAGAATGAAACCAGGCAAGGGCAGAGTGTGAAATTCCAAAAGTGTTTCGCAGGCGTGAGAGGAGAGTGTTGTGGTCTATTGTGTCGAAAGCCGCTGACAAGTCTAAGAGGGTGAGAATGCTAAGTTTTCCCTGATCTAAAGAAGAGTAAAGGTCGCCGAGGATTTTGAGTAAGACGGTTTCTGTGCTATGGTGGCTACGATAGGCTGACTGCAGGGGTGCCAAGAGGTTGTTGGTTGCAAGATGTTGCTGCAGCTGGGTGAGTACTAGTCTCTCTATAACTTTGGACAGGAAGGGGAGGTTAGAGATGGGGCGAGAATTTTTCAAAACGTTGGGGTCCAGAGAAGGATTCTTCAGGAGTGGCTTAATTATGGCTAACTTGTACACGGAAGGGAAGGTGCCAGGTGAGAGGGACTCGTTAACAACAGATGTGATGTAGGGCAGAAGAGAATCAGGCATTCAACTAAAAGGGGGGTGAGGATTGGGTCAAGGACGCAAGTGATGGGAGTGGAGGCGTGAATAACTTTCTTGACAGCCTCTTCAGACACAGTCTGGAAAGTGGTAAACGGAACGCCCTGAAAGCAACGATCGGCAACTGCGGGAGGATTCAGTATTTGACTATCGATATCCCGTCTGATGGTTTGAATTTTGCTCTCAAAGAATTCAAGAAAACGGCCAGGAAGTTCCAGAACGGAGAAGATTGACGGAAGGAGAACGTTTTTGGTTTTACCGAGGAGTTTGTTGCAGATGCCGAAAAGTTGCCCACACGACGCGCTGTCCACAATCTGAGAGCTGAAGTAATTAACTTAAGCATTATACATGAGTTTGGTAACTAAGTTCTTGGCCTGGACAAAAAGGTGTTTGTGAATGGTAAGTCCAGTTTTCAACCACTGACGTTCAGCTCGGCGTCGTTGCTGCTTGGCGGCCCTGACCTCGTCACTAACAGAATTAAACCACAGGGCGCTGTCGGTCTTAATAGTTACATACATATACAAATGATATAGAGAATAGGATGATTTGTTATCATTGTAATGCAACATACTCATATTATTGTTAATGGAATTCCTCCTTCGTAAGATCCTCTTTCTTGTCTTTTTCTTTTAATTTGAAAAGCATGCAAGTAAAATGCCTCACACCATCATGATCCATAACTTTAGAAAATAAGAAAATAAAGTGTCACAGAGAGAACACTGGTGCATAGCTGTAGGACATATTATATTGTGGATTCAAGTACCAGGTAGTAGTCTAAAATGAAAATGGCTGGGATAAAGCTTTTCCCCCAAACATAAGTAGATGAGCAATGCTGCCAGAACTTACATGAATAATCCATTGTATTTGGCAGCATCTATCTCTCCCCCCCCCCCCTCTCTCTCTCTCTCTCTCTCTCTCTCTCTCTCTCTCTATCTCTCTCTCTCACACACACACACACACACACACACACACACACACACACACACACACACACACACATATATATATATATATATATATATATACATATATATATATACAAGACATACTACAATTACTGTTAGTCAGAGGGCCGCGGGGTCGTTCTCCTCCCAAGATCTTGAAACCGTTTCTTCCTGTCTTGTCGAAGGCTTTGACTCCGTGCTGAAAATTAATGGAGCTATGATAATGGTGATGTACCACTGTTTCATACTCTCAAGACTACTACCCCCAAGTGTAACTCTTCCAAACCTGACTTTTTTTACCAGCCATACTCTGCCGCATGCTTCTACGTTTTTATAGCTTGTATGGTCTGTGTGGAATAAGTGCACACGTGACTTCCCTGGAATTAGATAGGCTTTTTGGCTCATGTTTCCTCTAATGAGTGTATCCCGTTTTGGTCAGCATCTCATCTTCATTTCTTGTTGTGTATCGTATTACATGCTGAAATAGGCGTGGTCGTTGAACTGATCTACAATGCTGAACGAAGACCATTTGATTCTATGTTTTCTTTAGAATGTTTTCAATGAACATGCATTGTTATATCAGCTGGGTCGGTGAGCGGTTTTTCACTTTAACTGCAGAACTGACTTCCTGGCAGTGCCCAACTATCTATCCGCAGATGCCAAAGCGGTCAGACTGATTTTTATTTTTTCAAAATCGATGCAAGATTTTTTTTCGGGCCATTATCCTGTTGTGTCTACTGCACAAATTGCGGTAACAACTTCTCCCCGTCTTAAAATACGGTCTCAGTATGCTTTTTGGAACGTAAATAAATCGCATCAGAAAATGAAATTTGAACTCCTGGAGCGCAGCGTACCCCTCTGAGAGAAAAAAAGTACAAAATTTCAGACTGGGAAAAATAAAGTCCAGGCATGGCATTTCTCTCTGATTTCAGAACAGCTGACAAGATTGTGTGCGTGTTTCCTGTCGAAAAAAATATCTCCAGACTGGAATGAAATCGTCTTCCTTGTCAAGGTGCGGAGCTTCCTGTTTTTCCGCGAGAACGTCTCACAGTGGCGGAAGACCTTTTCTCAGACACGCTGTTGAGGTAGTACCAGTAATCGACCGCAAAAGTGACAGCCCAGCGAAGCCGCAAAACTGAAAAACCACTCCCAAGTTGGGGTGAAACCTTCTGAATAACGAACAATGGCGTGGCAGAGACGGGTCCCAGCAGACACTGTGACGCTAACAGCGGGTCAGAGAATTCTATTACTTTTTTCCCCACTTGCATTTTGCCCAGGTTTATGGCCTACAAAACGGATGGCGTGGAGCGAGAAGAGCCCTTCATTTGTGGTGATGGCTTGTGTCCATGGCAGCAGGCAGGGCGAGCGTTAGGGCTGCTAGGAGGAAAACATGGGCAATCTGAGGGAGTGTTACCCTTGCTGACGTAATGCCTGCACTGTACACACTGCTGGCACGTGCGTCTGCAGAGCCACTCGGGGGTCATTCCCAAGCGTGGCCAGACTGAAGTTTCTGTCTGGCTGCAGGGCTGTCGGCAGTCAGTGGTTGTACAAAATGTCGATGATTTTATTTGAATTGCTGTTATTCTTGTTATTGTTTATTTTAATTCATTTCACGACAGACGTCTCATTTGCTGAACTAGCGAAGAAAACCACATCATAGCCATTACATCAATATTTTTAATGGTTTAACATTTTTATGGATCATCCATCGAAAGTGCCATGTTGCAACAATAAATGAACATATATTAACAAAAAAATTTAATTGTGAAAACCTCAGCTTAATTTCAAAGAAGGTTTCGCTTGCAAGAGTTTCTTCAAAGTTTATGCAGAGGAAATGCTCGTGAGTTCAGGAAACAAATAGGCAAGGACGGAAGAAAAAATGTGGAAATCAAAAGTCCAAACTTGGAAGATTCGAAAAAGTTATGATGCCAAGTCACAGAGAAGGTTGTTGGTAAGGTGGGGTTGTACGAGGATATCATGGACTGCTTATATGGGGTCTTCTGTCAGTGTAAACATGAAATATTTGTGAGAAGTTGAATATGCATGACTGTAGTATGATATATATATATATATATATATATATATATGAGAGAGAGAGAGAGAGAGAGAGAGAAAAAAGGTAAAGGTGTGGTTTTTTATAGCGACTTACACCCTTTGTCAGGGTCTCAAACCGCTTACACTTTACCCCCTGATCACTGGGCATCTTCATCAATCCTCACTGGTACCTCACAACAAACATAGTGACAGACATTTAAGACACACACAGTCAGGTACCAGCACCAACTCCGCTCCCTGGGGAGTATTCCAACCCGATGCTGGCGCTTGGCCGCATACAAGGGTTAATCGCACAACGTTTTTGCCAATATTGCCCTCACAGGTACCCGGTTTTACTCCTGGGTGGGGAGAAACAATGCGAGTTAAGCATCTTGCTCAAGGATGCAACTCTGGAAACCGCGCAGCTTCGAACGCCGTACCCACTGGCCGCAAGCGACTGTAGGTCCAGCGCGCTAACCACTCGGCCACAGAGCCCCACAGAGAGAGAGAGAGAGGCAGGCAGGCAGACACAGGGGGTGAGTGGGTGAGAGGAGGCGGGGTATGTGTGTGCCGTTTTCTTTGATGAAAACAGAAATTCATGCTTTTGAGACAAAGTGACCACTTTCTAATTTGCTTCGTATTAAACCTTGATAATTTCACTGGCAAATAGGATTTTTGGTAAGCATCGTAGTCTTTCTTTTGCCTTTCTCTCCCGTAATAACGTCGGGAGTTTGCTATTTTCATCTTTTAAATGCGGCAGTCTTCGCCAAATATTTACCGTGAGTATGTCCTTATGTCGCATGAAAAGTTGCTTTGAGGAAATAACATTCGATCCGGATGCTTACTGGATGAAACGCTGAGCGCCGCGTAGAGAAACATACAAATATGAATAGACTGTATCTGCTAACGTCAATCTTGCCTCAACGGCCCTCAGCGTCCCCACAAATGATTGATGTTGAATTCAGGAAATTACTTGTTAAAACATGAATCGGCGTGAAGATGTTCTCCACGAATACAAGTCTCTTCCATTGTTCATTGTTGTCCACTGTAGAAGAAGGAAGCAGCGAATTGAACGACACAGTGGAAACTTCAGTAATTTCTAACAGTCAGTATATGTTCCCTTCAGTTTCTTTACAGTCTCTATATGCATGCGTTTTCCCATCACCGTCTCGCTTTCTTTTTGACTTACATGCGAAGCAAAAGTGAGTCTATGTACTCAGCCGTGTCGTCCGGGCGTCCGGGCGTAAAAAACTTAAACGTTGGATTTTTCTCGGAGACTATTAAGTCTATCAACACCAAATGTGGCATGATGGTGTATGATGACAAGGCCTCAAAAAACATACATAGTGACTTGATCTTGCTTCAAGGTCAAGGTCACAGGAGCCATAAATGTGGTCTCAAAAACAGTCATTTTTCACATTTTCCCAATTTTCTCCCACGTTATTGAGAATGGCGACCTTAGCTACAAGTGGTATATAGGTCAAAGCAAGCCCTATCTATTGATACCAGTTTGGTTGACCTTGCTTCAAGGTCAAGGTCACAGGAGCTCTTCAAAGTTGGATTGTAAACATATTTTGAAGTGACCTTGACCCTGAACTATGGCAGATAACTGTTTCAAACTTAATAATTATGTGGGGCACATGTTATACTTTCATCATGAGACACATTTGGTCACATATCATCAAGGTCAAGGTCACTTTGACCCTTATGAAATGTGACCAAAATGTGGTAGTGAACCACTAAAATTGACCATATCTCATGGTAGAAAGTGACAATAAGCACCATTGTGCTTCCTATGTCTTGAATTAAGAGCTTTGTGTTGCATGACCTTGGATGACCTTGACGTTGGGTCAAGGTCACGTGTATTTTTGGTAGGAAAAAATGTGTAAATCATTTCTTAGTGTATGATGTCATTGCTAGGTTTAGTTGTTTGACCTTGAGCATGTGAGTCGTATGGGCTTTGCCCTTCTTGTTTGTATTTGCACTGGTATCTACTTCAACTAAATCTTCCATTTGGAACTGGATTTGTCTTGCAGAATCAGACGGTTGACTGTCTTGTGGACGCTGGCCAAGCGCCAAGTGTGTTTGCTGTAGCCATTACTGGACAAAGCTGTGGCAATGAGAATGTCGTTTCCTGAAGGACAAGTGCCACGTGGATGGCTGGATAGGGGAAATAGCAGCGGGTCACAAGGGCCACGTCTCCTCCATAAACAATTTGATTTCCCCCTTGCCACCGCCTCCAAAAGCAATCTCATTTCCTCGAACCCGCATTCCAGCAGGCTGCTGGGCAAGGGGCCCTTGCCTCCATCCTCTCTCAGGCAACTGGGAGCAATTTGGTGTAGGGGAGAACCACAGAGCAGCGTGAAGCATCGTGATCAATCCGCTCCATACCCCCGAATCCCTGCCCCACCTTCACTCCATCCCCTGCCATTTCTCATTCCCACCCGTCCCACATCCGCTCCACTTCCACTCTGGCATACCCCCAAAAGAGTAACCCCTCCCCCCTCAATACCTGCTCGTCTTTCTCTCTGACACCCTTATTCCTTGTTGGTGTCCCACTTTGCACTCCTCGTTTATCCCCTCTTCCTCCCCGTCCATTCCCCTTTCGACCTTCACCAGCTGTCCTCCTTAATGTAATGTTCCGCTGTAAGCGAGGAGTTTTGAGATCGCCCCCCGCTCATCGTCATCAGTGGAAAATCAATGGGAGAACTGCATACTGATTATTCTGAGGACCCCGGAATATTGACCTGCTGAGAGATTGGCAGGGCTGGCAGAGTTTGTGGGTCCTGCCGCTGTAAATATTTCCCCCCACTGGCCAATAGATAGCCAGGGCTGCTCTGGGGCGCTCCCCGTCCAAGACTGGTGGCGCACCTCACGTCATAGCGCCAGCTCCGGAGTCCGTCGATTCCTTTTCCCCAGTCTGCGCCGTTTCTGGAGTAGCGCGGGGCTGCGGTCTAATCCATTGCGCTTTTTCCCACGAGAGGTAAGTGATATGTGCATTGCCGGGACAGGAAATCAATTTCTGGGCACCTTTCTTTCAAGCGGTCCCCTTTTGCCTGATCTCTTGGCGCGGTCCTCAGATGGTGAAGAGAAAAGGCGAGAGTGTGACTTTTCTGGATCCCATGCAGCGGAGTCAAGCCCGCAGAAGTTTTCCGATAGTTTGACCAGGCGAAGGAAAGCGGAGTAAGCGAGACTGCTAGTTCCTGTGCCTGTCTCCGCGCCTGCTGAGTCAAGTCGTTGCTGGAGACGCCGAGGTTGATAAGTGGAGCCCGCCTGATTTCTCCCGAGGTAAAGTTGCTTTTTTCTGTCAGTCGCTGGAGGCTTCCCTCGAGGATTCATCCATGGGTCGTGGAATGGGAAAGTCGGAGTGTTATGCCGTTCCGAGTGCGTTCTGCGTTTTGCTATTTCCCTCTAGCTCGCCTTCGGTGCCCTATTCGGAGCAACAGTTACGGCACCTCATCATCATAATTTGCAGTTGTGCCCGAAGTGCCAGATTGCCAGCTTCGTTCCTCAGCTGCAGGTACGGTCACTTCGAGTTCCTTTCGTCTATAGCTCCACTACTTGGCCTTCAAACTTAACTCATGCTGGTATTTTGCGAGGTTTTCACGCCGCCTGCGGCGGAATTCAAAAGTTTGACCTTGGCGTGCCGGAATGTCCTTCCCGCAGCCTAACGATGGAGCCTTGCAGTTCTTGTGAAACTGTGATGCTTTCAAAGCCTATGGTTTTCACGGTCCTTTTTTTCCTTGCGATGGCTTTTATGGCCTGTCACAGCTTGCGAGGTTTTATAGTTTTACCGTTTGTTGTTAAACTCGCCAAGTTATTGCTCTAGGTTGTCAACGTTTCGAGTGGCAACTCTTGTGCTCTTTCAGGCCGTTTCTTCTGATTTCAAAGGGCACAATCAATGCCAGAGTTTCAATCAGCATTGGACAGAAGATGCCTTTGTCAAAAGAAATAGGTGTTGCGATCTAAAACAACTTTTTATTTCGAAGTGCGAGTATTTGTCATTATTTTATTGAGCGTCGTTGTAAAAATCTAACTTCAGACGATGTTAGTGTCATGCCTCACCAAAAGGTGGGGTTGTCTGGAACGTTGCACGACATTGACCTTCAACAGAAGACGTGCACTTCTGTGGGAACGTTCAGGGATTGAAATCAGCATTCATTATACATACGAGTCTGCTGACGTAACCGATCGGCATTGAGTAGCCCGGGATGGTTGGCTGGAAAACAGATTCGATCCATATCCCCCCTTCATTCAAGGTAGCCCGAGCCATATTTGCTGGAATAATACCAATCTGGTAGGCCTGGGATGGGGAGCAAAATGAACAGAGGCCTTTGCTCTGTGCATTGGGAACGAGCGTCGCCTCGTCCGAGACGCCATTGGAGAGCTGTTATGGAGGCTACCCTTGCATTGGCCGAGCAAGAGGGATAGAGGGTCGGGCGTCGATAGGCCATTTTCCCAGACACTGCATGTATGGAGGGAGGGAATGGTTCTTCTCCTGGCTGTCAGAGGTTGCTCAGCTCCCTCGTTTTCGGTACCCTGCTGGAATGGGATTGTCTGAGGGGTCCTCATTGGCGATGGTGATGGGATTTTAGCTGAAGTTGATTGTAGTCGTGCTGCCCCACCCTCTCTTGTTTGAGGTATCATGTCTCGCGCCGTCTTTGTCTGGAGAATTTCTTTGACTGTTGTCCTTTATCTGAGGCTGTGGCTGTTAATTGGTGTACGTGCATGATCCGAAGTAGTAGGCTTCATCAGAATCACGGACTTGGATGTAGGGCATGTCTCTAATGACGTCTGTCGCGATGAGCATGCAGAGTCAAATGGCTTCCCTCTCATGGCTTTGATCTACGCTGATTGAGTTGGCTGTTATTTGTTTGGCTATAGCAGCAGTCCCTATGAATCTGCGTGTCATAGTCAGTCATCAATACAGGCCTGTGATTATGCCTATCCCCCAGACTGCTTGTTAGATGCAATTTGTGCTGAAAAAGTCTGATGTGCTTCCTTCAGGGCCTAAATGGGACTTGGTTGTGGTTTAATATTGCTTGATCAGCTCGCTTGGAACACATTACCTGATTAAATCTAGAATTTAATGACGACACAATGTCATTCGGAAGTAAATAATTTTGTGTGAACATAAAAAACGAGACATTTCAAGGTTTACTTCCTTTTCAGTCTGATGTAAATAATGTATAAGGACCAACATATCTGTGTAGTAAATTATACGACAGTTTTTTTAAAGCACGAAACTTAAATAAAGTAACATACCCAAAAGTTGGCTATACTGAAAATTAAGGTGGAAATACACCAGAAATAATATACTTACGAATGTCGACTGTTGGGATACACGTAGACCAAGACTCACGAATGCAACTTATCGTAGCCTGTTTTTTGTGTACGCATTTGACATATCAGAAAAACAAGTCGACGTTCGTATAAGCAAACGAGAATGACATTCACTCTCACGTGAAAACCATCAATAAGTGCAGAATGACATGTCTGAAACATACAGTTGCGTGTGAGCGACTCCATAAAGACCTTTATCTTTGGCGAAATGTTTGCATTTGACAATCCATGATGCTCGTACTAGTTCACGAATTAATTTAAATGTCATAAAGGGATTGTTGGAAAGTACGATATTCTGTCTGCTATGCCATTGATCACAGAGAAAGGAATAATAATTGATAAAGCCAATAGCCTGTTTGAGTAACTATGATTAAAATCCAGAGGCTCTGACGAAATGTAGTTTGTGAATGTGATATTGTCATGTGGGTTCAAAACATTTGGTCGGGAAATAAGAAGGAAAAAAGAGGCGCATAACAAACAGAACAATGTAGTGGGTGAGTTCGACACATAAAAAACAAAACAAAAAACTTTTAAACCTGATTTTATAGAAAATAAACTCTCTCTCTCTCTCTCTCTCTCTCTCTCTCTCTCTCTCTCTCTCTCTCTCTCTCTCTCTCTCTCCCTCCCTCTCTCTTTCCCCCCCTCTCTCTCTCTCTCTCTCTCTCTCTCTCTCTCTCTCTCTCTCTCTAAACCACCGTTTCTTCTTTCCTTCATCGGCTTAGGGAGAGATATAGAAAACAGTTTAAAACAAAGTTTTCCGATATCACTCTCGCTCGCTCTCTCTCTCCCTCTCTCTCTCTCTCCCTCTCTTTCTCTCTCTCTCTCTCTATCTATCTATCTCTCTCTCTCTATCTCTCTATCTCTCTCTCTCTCATTTATGTGAAGTCTTGAATGGTTCGAGATTCTCTTCAGTTTATTTCTCTCGTGCCAGTGGGAAATCATTCCTGCCTCTCACCAGTCCGTGAGGCTGCAGCAGTAAGAGAGAAAATCTCTGTTTTGCGTGACTGCTTCCAATCGTCGACAAAGGAAGTGTCAGATGAGTGTGATGGAGGTTGAATTTCATTTTTCGTTTTTCAACAATGCTCGCCTCGGGAGGAAATCTCCTTTAACCCTCCTGCTATCCGACAGGCATGAGCTCCTAGGGATGCTTGCTGGGGATTTTAAAAATAGAAATCACTAGGATCACACAGTGTCAGATTAGTCGTATCCATGGAAGATCTAGCTGAGGAGAGGAAGCGGTCTCTCTGACATGGCGATGACATTCACTATCTCCATTTGGACTCCGGACCCTCCGGCCTTCAGTTCCGATGGAGAAGCCACGGACTCTAATCGCCTGCGTGGCGGTGACAGGCAATTGGGATTTTTTCCACGCTAAATCGCGCTGAGGTTCCCTGCTGCGCCATCAAAGCTCGCAATTTCTCCAGCTAGTACACAGCTCATAGAAAATGAGGACTTGCATTGATACTTTTTCCACTTGGTTCATTATACTGTTGCATTTTGTCCTCCATGCACGATACTGCCAACCACCTTGATTGAAATGTGAAAATTTCAGGCAAAAATGAGATTGGGTTCGGTTTTCTTTCCGTGCACTTTGGTTGGGCAGTATCGAGCTGCATTGTAATCTGAAAATGGCCACTTTGTGTTGTTTTGTACAGAATAGCTTTGGTCGTTCGTTCTTCTGCTTTGATTGTTGCAGATGCAGCTGCTCTCTATATACTTTTTCGTCCTTTTTCGTCTTTGCGACTGCTGCTGAGCTACTATAATGATATTCTTGTTATTGTTGGTGCTGGTGGTCGTGGTAGCGTTGATGGTGATAGTGGTGGTGGTGACGATGTTGGTGGTAGTGTTTCTACTGCTGCTGTTGTTGTCTTTTTTGCCATTGCTGCTGTTATTGTTGCTATTGCAGCTGGTTCATGCCCTGCTACTACTGGTTGGAATTGTTTTTTGATTGCGGAACTTGTTTCACTTTCGCTTTAACCAACCCCAATCCCTTTATAACAGTTTTTTTAATCGACAGTTACACCGTAAATGAATATGCAAAGACAAATGAAATATTCAAAATCTAACTCACTTCTGCAAATTGATCTGATATTTAAGTATGTTTTCAAAAAAGAACAAGAAAGAAGAATCCATTCTCGTTGCTCTGAGAGATAAGCTGCTTGTGTAACATGAACAGTTTCCAAAGCTGGTAAAAAAAGCACATTAAAAATTAGCTCTAATCTACCAGTTGCTGAAGGAAATCCAAGCAGTATGATGCTGCATGCCATTAAGACGAAGCTACCGGAAATATTCCAGTGGCGAGGTCAGCGCAGGCGCAATGAGGCTGGAGTCGTGCACCTGTTTAGTGGAGGCAGACAGCCAAAGCGTCGCTTTGGAACGCCAATAGCACCGCCATTGTCTGGCCAGCACTGCGGCAAGGTGCAAATGTAAGCCACCCAGCCTGTAATGTTTTATTGACAATCAGGGTTGGAAAATCAATGGAGAATCGATCAGCTTGGAAATTCGGCGGCACCGTTCGCCTCGGCGTTCAGACGCCATTGATAGGGGTGACTCCCTCGTCCCGGTGTAGATGGAATTAGCTATCCACACCCTGAAGTTGTTCTATGCTTTGGTCGTGTTTTGGCTTCGGAGTGGTGCTTGGAGGTAGAGAGAAATGGTTTCTGTGCTCGAGGAGCGGTTTGCCACAAATTTCGCATATATTTGCACGTCTGCATGGTTAAGTTAGATTGGGTTTACATTGAGAATTTAATAAATGCTTGTGAAAATTAAGTTGCAAATGGAACAACCCTGCACAAATACATACTTAAGTAAATGACTAAAAAAACATACGTTTGCTAAAAGTCTATCAAGTAAGACTACGTCTTTTCAAACTAGTCCTACTTAACAACAACTTTATGACTGTCATGCTAGTCTTATCATACATTTCGAGAAACAGTTTTATTTCATTTAATGGACGAACTGTTATCACACATTGCAGAATTGGTCGGTCGTTGTTGGGGTACCTTTTGCTCTGGACCACCGGTCGTGGCTTTGGAGGGCAGGCTCGTGTCCATTCTCACGACAACAAACAATGGCGGCTTTGAGCAGCTTGTGTTCGCAGCAAAGGCACACTGTAGTGCGATTAACCCTTGGTGCGGCTGTGAGCTGGCATTGGGTCGGAATGCTGCATAGGAGTGGCGATATTATTAACAGTGCATCGTATCTGTCTTGCAACAAGCTTGTCATCAGATACCAGCAGCGGATTGTTCAAGTGGTTTGTTCAATGATCAGTGGAGTGAATTGTGAAGTGGTTTGAGATTCATTATTGGATTATGTGTCGCGAGAAAAAAAAGTACTTTAGCCTTTGTATCAGTCACCTATCCCTCCTACTTCTCTCTTCCCAATCTGCTAGGAAACGGCCAAGGTGTATCAGGTATTTGTTACGTGATAAAGTAATCAGCATTGGGAAAAAATTTTGCTGTAGAATGTCTAGTTCCACACACCGTTCTCTAGCCACTTTTGCAATTAATGTTTGGGCCTGATAACTACTGCAGACGTTGTTACGTTGTTCAAAGAGTGTATTAGAATCGACGTCGACCTGCAGTGATCTGTACTGTGTGAACGATTTTGTTCTCGAGGGACTTCTATTAATAGTTGAGTTACAAATAGGGCTTGCAAAGAGAAAACAACAACAACAACGACACCTACAGCAGTCGCACCACCGCCTATCTCTGTCCGCCTGTCTGTGTGTCTGTGTGTCTGTCTGTGTGTCTGTCTGTCTGCCTGTGTGTCTGTCTGCCTGCCTGCCTGTCTGCCTGTGTGTCCGTGTGTCTGTTTGTCTGTCTGTCTGTCTGTCTGTCTGTCTGTCTCTGTCTCTGTCTCTGTCTCTTCTCTGTCTGTCTGTCTGTCTGTCTCTCTGTCTGTCTGTGTCTCTGTGTGTGTGTCTGTCGTTCTGTGTGTCTGTCTCTCTTTATGTGTTTGTGTGTGTGTGTGTGTGTGTGTGTGTGTGTGTGTGTGTGTGTGTGTGTGTCTGTGTCTATCTTTCTACGTATGTCCTTCTACGTGTCTGTCTGTCTGTCTGTCTGTCTGTCTGTCTGTCTGTCTGTCTGTCTTCCTTTCCTGTCCTGTCCTGTCCTGTCCTGTCATGTCCTGTCCTGTCCTGTCCTGTTCTGTCTGTCTGTCTGTCTGTCTGTCTGTCTGTCTGTCTTTCTGCCTGCCTGCCTACCTGTCTGCCTGCCTGCCTGCCTGCCTGTCCATCCGTCCGTCCATCCGTCCGTCCGTCCGTCTGTTTATTTTTCTGCTCTTTTATGTTGCCGACTTGCGTCTCCAGCGACTAGTAATAAATCTTGTCGAAAAAGTTGACATTCAGTTCGCATGATTTGTGATTAGAGATGAGATTTCTTCGTCTCATCGAAACCAAATTCTTAGTGTCGAATTTTCTTAAGCCTTTTCCTTGAATTTTGGACAAGCTTGTTTCATGATAAACTCGAAATAACTGAGTCCAACCCTTGGGGATTCGCAGCAATAACACGAATCGGGTTCCCTGATAATTCACATGACGTCTTCTGAAGCCATTCTTCACCTCCATGTCATCAATCATTTGAGCACTTTTTCCTTTTACAGCATGTGTTTCGTGATTTCAGCGCTAAATGTATTGATGAACACCACTGTGATAGTCATTGCATCTTTCTTTCAAACTTCAGCTCGAGATGTCTAATAACGAAATTTAGTTGAAGAGATATCACTGGTGTCTTTTGAATGGCTTAAAATATGTCTCCTCATACTCAGGTTACAGGCTTCTTAATTTAGGCTGTTTTTTCTTATACATGCTTCCCTACCAGTCTTTCCTTAGATAATCGGTGTCACGTCATGTCGATAACGAGCTTGTCGAATAGAGCCGACTCTCAATTCTAGTATTCCTATCAGTTTCTGTCTTCATTGTTATGTCCTTCTCCGTGTCTCTTTAATCAAGTCTGTCCGCTTCACCATGACTAGAGAATCAAACTCGCTGGACCAAGGTGACTTCCCGCTACATTCACGTACGCATGATACTTGTCACATTATTTGTGTCGTGCCAGAATAATACCAGCGCTAACCCTTGTTACACCGTCTGCTCTCTACAACAGTCCTTTCGAACGTGGCGATGGAAATGAAATTGCCGCGCCTGGCGCTTTTTTCTCCTCTTCCACCGGGAATATCATCAGCATGGAGCTGGGTTCTTATGTATGTGAGGGGTCCCAGACAATCTCTGGGCCGGCCATTACGGTGCCGTGGAAGGGCAATGGCCCGCTAGGCGGGTAATGGCGGGAAAAGGGCCCCCTCTTGTTGCAGGGAGTCCCACTCCAAATGGGGCTTCCCCTAAACGCTCTCTGGAGACTGCCGTTGCGTAGATCGCACCCTGGCCTTCTCTCGTTGGTGTGAGCCCATTACCCGTTCTTCAATCTCCTCCACTCCCTCACACACGTCTCCCACCCTCCACCCCCCTTCCCAACCCTTCTTTCACCCAAGCTG
>JAWQFJ010002664.1:277659-332659 GCA_034096865.1 Theodoxus fluviatilis | reverse complement strand
TACCACCATACATACCGCTACTTCCACTGCGAAAGCCAGCGGCAACTTCATATCTGTAATAATAGTTGATACTAACCTTACTCGCTGTCAACAACGTATTTACTACCATCACTTCTTATACTACCACTACTGCTTCCGCCATCACCATATTTACACTTCCTCCACCACCCTACCACCACTGCAACTATCACTACATTTGCTAAGTTACGCTGATACCACTACTTATGCCATCACCTTTGCTATCATCATCGCCATCAGCACCATTAACAAACCATTAACACCATCATCAACTGCATCTCTGCATACCAATAAATTCGCCTGCTTTGCATTCTCTACCATACCGTTTACCTAACCACTGCCACAAACACCATCATCACTGTCACGCCCAGTAATTCCACTGCTACCACTGCTACCACTGCACTGCTACCACTGCTACCACTGCTACCACTGCTACCACCACAAGAGCCAACAACATCACTAAGACTATCAAGACCAGTACCCCCAGCATTACTACCATAAACCATCACTTCCTCCATAATCATCGTGACTCTCACCACCACAACTACCACTACCAACACATCAAAACCATCAGCTATATCGTCATCATTACAATCACACCACCATCAATATTACCGCATGTCCGGTCCACATTACCACCACAAGCACCACCACCACCTTCACTGCGACTACTGCCACTGCAAGGGCCACCACCACCACCACCACCACTACTGCCACTGCAAGGGCCACCACCACTGCCACTGCAAGGGCCACCACCACCACCACTGCCACTGCAAGGGCCACCACCACTGCCACTGCAAGGGCCACCACCACTACCACCTCCACCACAACCACCAAACTCACCACCAGAAACAAAATAGAGGCTCTGTCCCAGACGTGCTCACCTAGGGAGAGGTGGCGGGACCCCCCCCTCCCCCCAGCCGCCTCCCCCCAGCCCCCTCCCCCCCTCCCCCCCTCACACTACCCTCCGCAACTCCCCTTCCCTCCCCCCTCCCTCTCCCCTCCCTCTCCCCCCCCCCCTCCAGCCAGGAGGCAATTGTATCTGATTATAGCCTGTGGGAATGCGTGTCGGGTCTGCCCGCAGATCGATAATCTAATACGGAATATTAGAGAGCCTCCTTCAATGGCAAACGGGCCCACTTTTCCTCAACAAGTGCCATTGATTTGTGGGCCTGATCAAAGGAGCGCTGCTCGGAGACTTCGTTAACTTCCATTGGAGACCCTCTTCCCCTCACCCCCAGGACCACCCACCATTGGGGCCGCAGGCTCAAGCCAGATGCCCCAAACCCCATTCTAAAAGCCTCTTCTGCTGAACTGACACCCCACCCCCTTGTCCTGTCCTGTGTGGGGAGGAGAGGGAGAGAGGTCGTTTGGAGGTGAACGTCAGTGGCCTGGCACAGGCCTTGTGTACCCAAAGAGGAGGAGTACACAGGGTGGCTGGCTGGAGTTCTGTGGTGCCTAGTGCTTGGGGGAAGGGATTGTAGGTGTGTGGTTATGTGTAGAGAATAGCAGTGTGTGCATGTGTGCGTGTTCGTGCCCGCTTGCTTGCAGGCTGGTGTGTGTGTGTGTGTGTGTGTGTGTGTGTGTGTGTGTGTGTGTTTAAGTGTGTGTGTAAGTGCGTGTAAGTGTTTGTGTTGTGAAGTCTTTGTTCACAGTCAGGGAACTCACCAGAATGTTCCGACCCTCCTTTGTTCTAACCCCCGCCCCGCATATTTCAGAGGTACCAGCAGGAATTACCTCCCTGAAGTAGTAACTTAATAATGAAACAACCAGGTTTCTTCTACTTCTAGAATGTTCCAACTCTCCTTTGTTCTTATGAGATGCCTCGGCATTGGCCGAAGCATTCATCTCATTCATCTGGCATCCCAGTCGAGGGGTATAACGTGAATACCGCTCAGCATTCGGCCTCTCTCGTGGTCGGATACCCCTCTCCCCCTCATACCTCTACTCCCCTCCCTGCCCGCTTCCCGCGGAGGCTAAGGTTGAGCGGGCAGACCGGATCACGCTTGACTCCCCATCCCCCCACTCCTGATGACTAGAAGCGAAGCACCCCCCACACCCCCATCTCCCCATGGACCGATTCTCTGACCCGTCCGGAGACACGTTGTCGTCACTTCCGGAGTTATTTGTAGAAGCCACATGCTTTCAGCCATGTTGGTAGGAGTCGAGCGCTGTCTGCTAAGCTGTGCTACGGGAGACGTGCTGCGTGAAAGATTGTTTTAACAACCAACAAAAAGAAAAATAAAGAGGAGTCAAACGCTCCTACTACTTTATACATCAGAGAAAACCAATCAAGGTCCGATTGGGCAAAGGGTGACCAAAGCTAGACGAAGAGGATGGAAAAAGAAGATTTACAGAATAGATCTGACCTTCGAAACAAACAACCGGCGAGAATGAGCAGACATCTCCCACGAATCCTGCTACGAAGAATCGATAGGCTTCCAAAGACCTATAATTCTTAAACTCTTCCAACGTATACGCCGATGTTCCGAGTACAACAATTAAATATGTCCATGGCACTATTTGGCGGAATGTTCCTCAATTCCGGATCAAGTTGGTCCTCCGTCAGCTGGTACGGATGGATGGATGGATGGACGGATGGAGTTTACGGCTTATCAGCCTTTGTAGGCTATGTAAGGCTACCGAGCACAAAAACCACTAGAATAGTTCCGAGTCAGCGCAAATCCAGTCACGATGTTCCTAGTTATGCGCCCCTTACGAATCGCGAAGGGTGACGCGGTGGGTCAATTCTTACCCCCCTAATCCACAGGGGGCGTCAGATGGTATGGATCGAGCCCGCCGATCACCTCAATTTTGTTAAGGTAACGTCGATGGGCATCGGGCTTCAGAAAGTCAACGTAACGCGTTTTCTTCCTCACGGACATCACCTTAGAAAGAAAAATGTATCAACTACAATATCTCTGATTTAGATGTTGGTTTCTTGGCATAGCCAGCTTACCATGTCGGAGCAGATGAAACAAATGAGAGAAAAGCGAAACGATCACTCATGCACTTAAGGCCCGGTCACATTGCCGACCACGCACGCATCACTGACACATCGCGCACAAATTGGGTTTGTGCGTGCTTGTGCGCCGAGATATTGACCAATTTTTCGTGCTGTCGGGGGAAGAAATCACTGACGAATCACGCATGAATCGCGCATGAACCGCGCATTAATCACTGACGAATCACTGACATATCGCGCACGTCTACGCATACGAGCAAATACGGTGCAGTATTCCACGAACATCCCACGCACGCTCGACGCATGAATCACTGACAGAGACGCACGCTTCGCGAACGTTCCACGCACGAGCACTTTCGTTCCGCGCATGCCCGACGCATGAATGACTGACAGATCGCGCACGGAACACGCACCCTCGGCGTGACTATCGCATCCGAACCGCGCATATAAAAAGCGGTCCCCAACGGGATTTCCTCATTTTGCCAATCCAGAGCACTGTTAGTTGATGCTGTGAAAAGTAATTTCAAAAAGATGCCACCCAAGAAAGGTCGCCAACCCTCGAAGAAGAAGGCTGAAGTCCAACCAGAGGCCGCTGCTGCTAAAACACCTGCTGCTGATGCGGCTGCTAGGAGGTCGCCTCCACCTATTGATCTGTCAATCCAAGAGGATGCTGTAGATTCAGATGAGCCTGCCCCTCCTGCTGATGAGATATCTGAAGAAGATCCACGCCCTGGGGGCAAGAGCAAAGGCAAATCAAAGAAAAAAGCCATCGCCAAACGTGACTTTTCCATTGACGCTAAGGTGGAAGAAGACCTACTGGAGTGGATGGCCGAGCACGATGAGGTATGGAGGCGTGGGCATCGTCTGTATAAGACCAGGAAGCAGATCTGGGCTGCCAAGGCTGATGAGATGGGGCTGTCATTGGATCACCTCTTGGGCTGGTGGAAGTCTATTAAAGATTGGTACGTCAGACTCACCAAGAAAAAGTCTGGCCAGGCAGCAAAGAAGTACACTGACCGGGAGAAGTTCATAGTGGACAGTCTGCAATTCTACCAGACCCAGCTGCCATCCACCAAGTCTGAACCCATGAAAAAGTTGACCCTGACTTCAAGCCAGGCTACCACTTCAAGGATGAGTGACAGTGAGGCAGACAGTGACCAGCCTGCCTCAGAACTTGAAGAAGATGGTCTGGAGACCATTGAGAGAGAATCAGCCAAGTCAGCCCAGACTTCCAGGAAAACTTCCAAGAAGAGGAAGAAAGAAGTGGATCAAGACGAAGAGTGGATGAAGGAGCTCCGGGAGAGCATGAAGGCAAATAATCAGCTCTTGTCGCAGCTCATTGAACAGAAGCCGGCTGATTCAGAACGAGAGGCCTTCATAAAGTATGTGGCAGACAGTCTCCGTGCAGCCCCGGTGGATGAGTACAAGAAGATGAAAACGAAGATCTTCACCCTCATTGACGCCCAAAAAGATGCCCAAAAGCCTCCATTGTGGTTCTGCAGCAGGAACACCATAATATCTCTTCTTTGAGGGTTCATGCTGATATGGACCCCTTGGCAGCAAGGTCTGGAATGGCCAAAGTGCCCGAAATGTCTGCTTTTATATGCCAAAAATCATACGTGAGATGTCAGTGGATCGTCAGTGGAAGATCAGTGATTCATCAGTTTTGCGTCAGTTAGTCGTGCGTCCATGTCAGTTATTCATGCGTCGGGTGTGCGTGTCACTGCGTGGAAAATGCGTCCCCCGTCAGTGGATGTGCGTGGTTATGCGTTGTGTGTCAGTGATATGTCAGTTATTCGTCAGTTTTGTAAGTGATTGTCGGTGGATGTCAGTGGAATAAACGTGATCCGTGCGCGGTTCATGCGTGAGACGAACGTGGGGCGTCAGTGGACGTGCGCGGTTTCGAACTAGTTCCCACGCATAAGCACTGACGGCCGACGCGTGTTCCGCGCATAGTCACGCATACTTGACGCATAAACTACGCATGAATTACGCACACCCACGCACAGTTATGCGTCGGAAAATTTTTGAACCGTTCAAAACTCAAAATCACGCACAAACCGCCTTTCACGCACATCCACTTACAATCACTGACAGCCCACGTTCGCATTACGTTCGCATGACGCATACAACGCACGCTCCGCGCAGAAACCAAAATCTACGCGTAATTCGTGCGTAATTCATGCGTTTTCGCAGTGTGACCGGCCCTTTAGTTTTGATGCGTGTCCGGGACACTCCCCGCAGTGTGTTTTATTTGCTTTGAGCACTAGCTGTAAGTGTAAAAATGGTCAGTTATTAATATAATCGGTGATTTTAGTTGTCATGAAACTTTGTTTTGAGCTTTAATGCCATTTTCTTGTCATCATCTTACACGTCACATTACGCCGAATGCGGGCAAGTTGATCATCCACTCATCGACTCCATGATCGTCTCCATGATCGTGAATTTTCTGTCCTCGCCAGACCAGTGAAACGAAATTCTCAATTCAAGCCAGAACTAAACAGTTATCTGCTGCCACACATTCGAGCTTTACATGAAACATTTTATCACACTAGCTCGATCGTCCGCTGGCGTAGTTGCTACGGTTCGATCGCGTTCGTCTGCTAGGTACGTACGGTGTAGTTTGTTTACTTATCTTCTGTGGGTTTTGTGCAGAAATTATACGTTACAATGATCTAATATGACTATTTTCGAGTAGTTTTTGACTCACATGCGAAGCAAAAGTGAGTCTATGTACTCACCCTTTTCGTCCGTCCGGGCGTCCGGGCGTCTGTAAAAAACTTTAACGTTGGATTTTTCTCGGAGACTATTAAGTCTATCAACACCCAATTTGGCATGATGGTGTAGGATGACAAGGCGTACAAAAACATATATAGTGACTTGACCTTGCTTCAAGGTCAAGGTCGCAGGGGTCATAAATGTTGTTTAAAAAACAGCCATTTTTCACATTTTCCCAATTTTCTCAGAAATTTTTTAGATTGGATACCTGACCTGTATATGGTATATAGGGCAAAGTAATCCCTATCTTTTGATACCAGTTTGATTGACCTTGCTTCAAGGTCAAGGTCACAGGAGGTCTTCAAAGTGGAATTGTATACATATTTTGAAGTGTCCTGTCGTCCGTAAAAAACTTTAACGTTGGATTTTTCTCGGAGACTATTAAGTCTATCAACACCCAATTTGGCATGATGGTGTAGGATGACAAGGCGTACAAAAACATACATAGTGACTTGACCTTGCTTCAAGGTCAAGGTCACAGGAGCTCTTTAAAGTTGGATTGTATACATATTTTGAAGTGACCTTGACCCCGAACTAGGGAAGATAACTCTTCCAAACTTCATAACATTGTAGTACACATGTTATACTTTCATACTAGGTCACCCATGTCGTCCGTCCGGGGGTCCGGGCGTCTGGGCGTCCGGGCGTCCTGCCGTCCGTAAAAAACTTTAACGTTGGATTTTTCTCGGAGACTATTAAGTCTATCAACACCCAATTTGGCATGATGGTGTAGGATGACAAGGCGTACAAAAGCATACATAGTGACTTGACCTTGCTTCAAGGTCAAGGTCGCAGGGGCCGTAAATGTAAAAAAAACAGCCATTTTTCACATTTTCCCAATTTTCTCTGAAGTTTTTGAGATTGGATACATGACCTATATATGTCGCATGCATAAGAGTAAATTTTATTTTGGTGGGGGTGGGGTGGGTGTTGGTGTGCGGGGTTCATTCAGCGTGGCTGAGACTAGTGAATATAGTCTCAGCAACAGATTGGTCACGTGGTAGCCTTAATTCTTCCATAACATGCATACCATCGTTCTGAACACAAAGTCTCAGCCACGCTGAATGGCATATCACATCGTCAGTGTATTCCTCCGCTTGTTGTGATACACTCGATACTGGCAGCCATGTTTTTCGTCAATTCATTTTCTAAACATCGATTTCCCATAAATGTAAAACTTGTATGCGGTAAAATTCGAATCACAAGAGTGTGATATTGTGAACTCTACTAAGTATAAGGACTTTGAATACAACAGCAATAGTTATACTTCATTGAGCGAGTAAGGCAACCTATCCCGTCTGCATCCATAATGTTTTCGACCGATACACACAGTCACAGAAACCCGCTGAGTGCTATTGCTGATGAGGAATCATTAATTTAATGTATGCTTAGAAGGATTAAACTTAGAAAAACTGCTTCTGAGCTATCCAATAATATCGAACTTCGGAATCGGACGGATTCCTACAGAAGAAACTTCCACTCGACACAACACAACACAACACAGACACAGACGGAATGTAGGTTAAATCACTTACTGACTCCATCAGTCGATACACGAATGATCGAAGTAGAGCTCGTCAAACAGCGTGAAGGCAGTTAGACCACAGGTTCCGGCCAGAAAGCATTTACTTGCGAGAGTATAACCATAGATTCACGAAACCAGCCCGGAGCCATAGGAATTCTTTTCGCTGCGTTTATAGTAGGTCCAAAGATTGCGTGAATTACTGATACACAATCGCACGTGCTCAAGGCAGTTTGCAACCTTTTGACGACGTTCGCGCTAAAAGTAGTTCTCAAATGATTTCCTGAAAATTTCATAGATTAGTTTTATTAGAACACCAAATTTGTGTTTATCTATCGGGATAAATAATTGGAGAGAAATAGAATCGTCTCTTTTTACTCTCAATGGTCTTTTGATCATGTTGAATTTTGATTGGTAAAAGCATTGGAATGTGGAGCCGAAGTCACGTGACCAACCTGTGTCAGAGATACTATAATCTCTGTGTTCAGAATGGGCGGGGTTGAGAGTATGGAGATCCTTTGTTTTATTGTGTTCATAAATCTTAGTTAATATTTTGTGTAGACAAATATCTGTAATTGCATTTTTTGTATGCATTAATTTGAATTCAGGTAAACGACTTCTTATATGAATGTAGTTTTATGTTGATAAAGTCTGTGCATAGTTTTACATTCGTCCCTTCTTTGTGTGACTAAAAATTCAGGGTCTGATGACGGCAAGCACGCTTATATGGCGGGTCAGCTGAGACCAAGTGACAACTTTGACAACTAATCTACCCGCCACAGTGAGTGCAGCAATGCTGCGACTCTGTTGAGTCCGGCGTGGTTCGTGCTGAACAGTCTGATGAACTTCTGTTCAGCGACCCTGCGTCGTCGAGTGTCGTGCAATCCACCCGCTAGCACGCTAACCATCATATCTCCTGCTGAGTGGCCCGGCAAACTAAAGTGCTCCGCCACTGGTAGAGGTGTCTGGCTCCTGATGGTCGCCCTCATTCAGCGTGGCTGAGACTAGTGAATATAGTCTCAGCAACAGGTTGGTCACGTGATAGCCTAAATTCTTCCATAACATGCATACCACCGTTCTGAACAGCCACGCTGAATGCCATATCACATCGTGAGTGTATTCCTCCGCTTGTTGTGATACACTCCATACTGGCAGCCATTTTTCCGTCAGTTCATTTTCTAAACATCGATTTCCCATGAATGTAAAACTTGTATGCGGTAAAATTCGAATCACAAGAGTGTAATATTGTGAACTCTACTAATTATAAGGACTTTGAATACAACAGCAATATTTATACTTCATTGAGCGAGTTCGGAGGGTCAGAGTCGATCTCTGGTTGTGAATTCTTGTCAGCAAACCGTTAGATGACAACTAAAGACGCTTCGGCGTTTGTGTGAACAGTGATTACACGTACCTTGTCAGCAAACCGTCAGATGTCAATTCAACACTGTCTAGTCTCGCTGGATAAGCAGTGAATCAGAAAATGGCTTTAACTTCAGCTCTTTTTTTTTCTTTGCTTTTTTTTCTTTGCTTTACTTTTCTTTGCTTTTTTGACTCACATGCGAAGCAAAAGTGAGTCTATGTACTGAGCCGTGTCGTCCGTCCGTCCGGGCGTCCGTTCGTCCGGGCGTCCGTCCGTCCGGGCGTCCGGGCGGGCGTCCGTCCATAAAAAACTTAAACGTTGGATTTTTCTCGGAGACTATTAAGTCTATCAACACCAAATGTGGCATGATGGTGTATGATGACAAGGCCTCAAAATACATACATAGTGACTTGACCTTGCTTCAAGGTCAAGGTCACAGGAGCCATAAATGTGGTCTCAAAAACAGTCATTTTTCACATTTTCCCAATTTTCTCCCACGTTATTGAGAATGGCGACCTTAGCTACAAGTGGTATATAGGTCAAAGCAAGCCCTATCTTTTGATACCAGTTTGATTGACCTTGCTTCAAGGTCAAGGTCACAGGAGCTCTTCAAAGTTGGATTGTATACATATTTTGAAGTGACCTTGACCCTGAACTATGGAAGATAACTGTTTCAAACTTAATAATTATGTGGGGCACATGTTATACTTTCATCATGAGACACATTTGGTCACATATCATCAAGGTCAAGGTCACTTTGACCCTTATGAAATGTGACCAAAATGGGGTAGTGAACCACTAAAAGTGACTATATCTCATGGTAGAAAGTGCCAATAAGCACCATTGTGCTTCCTATGCCTTGAATTAACAGCTTTGTGTTGCATGACCTTGGATGACCTTGACCTTGGGTCAAGGTCACATGTATTTTGGTAGGAAAAATGTGTAAAGCAGTCAGTCTGAGTTTCTATGTAAACATGCTATAAAATCTGTTGAATGGTCTCATTTAGTAATATTCACACATCAGCAGTGATATACTAGAACTCTTTAATAAGTTTAGTATCCCGTGCATAGCACGGGTACCCGCTAGTATTTAATATTCCTGACGGCGTAGCGTCCATAAAATTAATGAGAGTTGCATCTTGTGGTGTGCTTGCGTAGATACAATATTGTCAAGGTATAGATAAAAGTAATCATTGCCATGTGTGTGTGTGTGTGTGTGTGTGTGTGTGTGTGTGTGTGTGTGTGCTTGTGTGTGCGTACATCAGTTCATATGTGTGTGTGTGTGTGTGTATGTGTGTGTTTCTGAATGTGCATATGTGTGTGGGAGAGAGAGAGAGAGAGAGAGAGAGAGAGAGAGAGAGAGAGAGAGAGAGAGAGAGAGTGATGTGTGTGTGTGTGTGTGTGTGTCTGTGTGTGTGTGTGTCTGTGTGTGTGAGTGCGTGTGTGTGTGTGGATGAATATGCATGTGCATATGTGTCTGAGTGTCTGTGTGCATTATTGTGCTTTTGTAAATGCGTGTATCTGTAAATGAATTTTCAAGTGTGTGTATGAACTTTCGCTCACGCATATGGCAATCAGATGCGCACTCGCTCACTGCCATACATTCACGCACGCACAATTGTCTATCGTGCACAATTGCGTATGCACTCAAAGGGACACATACAAAGACACACACAAACACGCACACACACACACACACACACACACACATACACACACTTATACACGAACAAACACACACACGCACACACACACACTCACACGCACGCATGCACGAACAAACGAACACACGCACACATATAAACATACGAACACGCGCACACATACACACACACACACACACGCACGCACGCACGAACACACACACACACACACACACACACACACGCACACTCACACAAAACACACACACACACACACACACACACACACACACACACACACACACACACACTTACACACACATACACACACACACGCGCGCGCGCGCAAACACACATTCACACACACACATACACACACACATGCACACACATACATACATACATGCATACATACTTACATACATACATACATACATACATACATACATACATACATACATACATACATACATACATACGTACATACATACATACATACATACATACACACGCATACACACATATATACACATACACACACATACAGATACACACACATACAGATACACACACATACATACACACACGCGCGCACACTCACACACACACGCACATACACACACACACACATACACACACACGCACACACACAGAGAGCTATGAGACAACGGATCTGCTTCAGTGCTCCAAAGTAGCATCTGCTGCACTGGGTTGGTTTCTTCATCCATATGGGGGAGTTATGCTGACGGAGCCTCTCTGTTGCAGGCCGCAGACGTAAGAGCGTCCTTCCTGAAGTGACGACAGTAACTGACCTCCGCGAAAGCGGTGCCAGGAGTCCCGACTCCGTTTCCTTCCCCCCAGGTGTGTGCTCCATGAAGGCAAAGCAGGAGGCAGGTGTTGCTGTCTGTAAAGCAAACGGCTTTTTTTTTGCTGTCTATTATTCGTCGGCCTTTTCCTCTGTCTACACGAGATCATTTACACACGCACTCACTGCGATGCAGGCACGTTCGCACATCCGTCCTCCGTGCACTATTGCGCACGCACTCACACACGCACGCACGCACCCACGCATACACACACACACAACCACACACACACACACGCACACACAAAATCGCATGCGTGGTATGTCGGAGAGACAGGACAGACACTGCGCCAGCGCATGAATGGACACAGGGCGACCCATTCTGAACACAGAGATGTAGTATCTCTGACACAGGTTGGTCACGTGACTTCGAATCCACATTCCAATGATTCTACCAATCAAAATTCAACATGATCAGAAGACCATTGAGAGTAAAAAGAGGCGATTGTATTTCACTCCAATTATTTATCCCGATAGATAAACACAAATTTGGTGTTCTAATAAAACTAATCTATGAGATTTTCAGGAAATCATTTGAGAACTACTTTTAGCGCGAACGTGTCTATAAGGTTGCAAACTGCCTTGAGCACGTGCGATTGTGTATATACAGTAGTCGCCGCTTATTAAAAACACATTGGGACCGAACAAAAGTGTTTTTAATAAGCGGCGTTTTTATTAACCGGCACTTCCCGCTTCACCAAGCCGTTGCGTTTCTTCCACCTGTTAAACCACCCATTTGTAGCTTTGAATTCGGAGCGACCAAGCTGGGAAGCAATCTGTTCCGCCTTCTGACACAGGATTGGGCCGTTTACAGGTGTGTTGCGCGCTTGGATAGAGTCGAACCACCGCTTTAAGCCATCTTCTGTCTCTTTATCCTTCCCGCAGCGCCGACGCTTCCTTTGGCCTTGACTGGAGCCCTCTGCGATATGAGCCCTAAGTTCATCTTCTTTTTTCAGTGTCTGGCACAGAAATGATGCCGACACACCCAAAATGTCAGCACCCTCCCTCAAACTTTTAGAATTTAGCTCTCGGTAGGGATCAAGCAAGTCCACTTTGTCTTTGGGTGTCATTTCTGTTCTTTTTCTTTTCTTTGGAGCTGAAGTTAAAGCCATTTTCTGATTCACTGCTTATCCAGCGAGACTAGACAGTGTTGAATTGACATCTGACGGTTTGCTGACAAGGTACGTGTAATCACTGTTCACACAAACGCCGAAGCGTCTTTAGTTGTCATCTAACGGTTTGCTGACAAGAATTCACAACCAGAGATCGACTCTGACCCTCCGAACTCGCTCAATGAAGTATAAATATTGCTGTTGTATTCAAAGTCCTTATAATTAGTAGAGTTCACAATATTACACTCTTGTGATTCGAATTTTACCGCATACAAGTTTTACATTCATGGGAAATCGATGTTTAGAAAATGAACTGACGGAAAAATGGCTGCCAGTATGGAGTGTATCACAACAAGCGGAGGAATACACTCACGATGTGATATGGCATTCAGCGTGGCTGTTCAGAACGGTGGTATGCATGTTATGGAAGAATTTAGGCTATCACGTGACCAACCTGTTGCTGAGACTATATTCACTAGTCTCAGCCACGCTGAATGAGGGCGACCATCAGGAGCCAGACACCTCTACCAGTGGTGGAGCACTTTAGTTTGCCGGGCCACTCAGCAGGAGATATGATGGTTAGCGTGCTAGCGGGTGGATTGCACGACACTCGACGACGCAGGGTCGCTGAACAGAAGTTCATCAGACTGTTCAGCACGCACCACGCCGGACTCAACAGAGTCGCGGCGTTGCTGCACTCACTGTGGCGGGTAGATTAGTTGTCAAAGTTGTCACTTGGTCTCAGCTGACCCGCCATATAAGCGTGCTTGCCGTCATCAGACCCTGAATTTTTAGTCACACAAAGAAGGGACGAATGTAAAACTATGCACAGACTTTATCAACATAAAACTACATTCATATAAGAAGTCGTTTACCTGAATTCAAATTAATGCATACAAAAAATGCAATTACAGATATTTGTCTACACAAAATATTAACTAAGATTTATGAACACAATAAAACAAAGGATCTCCATAATCTCAACCCCGCCCACCAACACCCACCCCACCCCCACCAAAATAAAATTTACTCTTATGCATGCGACGAATATCAAAAATATATTTTTTTATACAATAGTGGACAATTCATAAATTCTACACCATACAATGAAATTTATAAAGACGATAATCTATTCTAAGCAAACGAAAAAATACAAAGGGGAGAAAAACAGAATGAAATAAACCACAAAGGAATGAAATAAACCACAAAAGTAGATCTAATCAGAAGTGGGCTGTTGTCCCTTCGCTCGTGTTGAGATGAATGCAACCAAAGATTATAGGTTACACACACACACACACACACACACATATATATATATATATATATATATATATATATATATATATATATATATATATATATATATATATATGTTACAGGGAATAAGAAAATTTAGGGAATAAGCTTAATCCCTGAAATTTTAAGGGAATAGGCTTATTCCCTGTTTCAACTGGGGAGTAAGCTTATTCCCTAAAAAAATCAGGGATTTAGCTTAATCCCTGAAACGGAAGGTCATTTTTTTGGCTTATTCCCTGATTAGTTTAAAGCACACAAACAGAAACACTAATACAAGATTTGTTGCTTTAAACATTGGTTTATTAATAAATACACAAGGATCAAAATACAATATGAAAATATTGCTGCTCACAAACAATAAACTTTGAAGAATTTGCGGGGCTCCGAAGAGAAGGAAAATGTCTAAAAGTTGGTATGCCACCTCTGCTGGTCGTTTTGTTATAAGGGCTCTAAGCACGCAAAACTTGGTAAGATGTTCCTGGTAGACCATAACCCATGAGTATCCTCCCTGTTTAAGTCAATTAAATCCACTTGAGATCTTGATCCAAAGGACTTTGACAGGAGAGGCTTCACAACAATGCCTTTAATCGTAGGTCTTCTTTTTTCCCTGACACTGAACGCACAAAGACTTGAACAAAGTGCCACTAGCCTCTGTTATGTTTGCATACTTTTTCCCAGCCTCTTTCAACATTTTATCACAGCCACCATGGCCAGTGACAACATGGATGTGCTTTAAAACATCGTTCATTTCCTCAACAAATATGAAGTGTTTTGGTCACTCAGTTTCGTCCTTTCGCTTTAGAACGAGTTTAGATACATGCCCACAGGTAAGAATTTCATACCCTCTTAGATAGTGCCTTTGATGTTGGGTTTTAGTAGCTGATGTTGCTGCTGCTTCCTTCACTTGATCTAAAATTCTGTGGTACTCATCTCTGGTCATAAGTAATCTATTTGCTTTCTCCTTATTTTTTTTAGCACATCCTTAAGATATACTTGCTCTTTCGCGTCCATGTTGCTTGATATGAATCACAGACTAGACTGACTTTTTCAATTGAACTGAATCTGCCCGATGAAAGATCAAAACACAAACACCGACAACAGTTCACGAAATCATTCTGTATTTATCAAAAGAGTGAGTAAATGTCAAGAAAGAACTCATTTCCAAGCAAAAGAAGTTTTAAAGAGTGATCAAAGCTCACTGACATCGACTTTATTTATGATAAAATGTACACGTCTTTCTGTTTGTGTGTTTCAAACTAATCAGGGAATAAGCCAAAAAAATGACCTCCCATTTCAGGGAATAAGCTAAATCCCTGATTTTTTTAGGGAATAAGCTTACTCCCCAGTTGAAACAGGGAATAAGCTTATTCCCTTAAAATTTCAGGGATTAAGCTTATTCCCTAAATGTTCTTATTCCCTGTAACATATATATATATATATATTATGTGTAACCTATAATCTTTTATGCAACCCACGTGAGTTAACGGGCCTAACAGGAAGTGCAGCTCCGAGGTGAATGCTCAATGTCGGGCTTTTTTCGACAAATAAAATATCATACTTGGCATTTATAATAATATCAACATCAATCAGGACCATTAATTATTGTAGAACCGATTCTCGCGACCTCGATCGCTTTCGCTCGTTCTTTACCAACCTTCGCTCGTCTTCGCTCGTTTCGCTCGTCTTCGCTCGTTCTTTACCGACCCCCATCGACAGGCTTAAGATTGTCCGAAACTGGCGAAAGTCATCAGTGGTGCCTCATCAACCCATCTCAGGGTTAAGAGACTGAACTGAAATGAACTGACTGATCAACACATGAGGAGTGTCATGCACAGTGGTTGTCGCATATCCACGCACATTATTAGCGCAAAGATCACAAATAATACTAATAGGTATGCCGATGTAGGGTCCTCTGAAGCAAGGGGAGACAATCCTGTAACTTGTAGTAGTTTCCCTTGAACAGTTGAAGTGACAGCCTCGTCATACCTTCAGAAACAGCCATTAAACTGCGAGACATAGACGACATTTTTGCTTGTTTCTTTGTTTGTGTCCAAACGCTAGCTTAATTTCTTCTGCAGGGATCTGGTAAGGGAATAGTGGTGAATGTATATATATATATTCGATGAATCTTCTCATTCCAAACTGAAATTTGCATTACCAGGCAATGAGGCATGCTCGTGCCGTCGTGGGTCGTGTGCAGAACCGAGAAAGCTAGGTCGATGGATTTGTCTTCGATGATGCAAGTAATCAAAGTCTTCCTTCATTCATATTACATTTTGTATGACGAACTAGCCTTGTCTTTCTTATCATTATGTAATATTGCACCCAACATAGACGTAATCCTCGGTAGTATAGTGGTTAGTATCCCCGCCTGTCACGCGGGAGACCGGGGTTCAATTCCCCGCCGGGGAGGATTTTTTTCCTACCTATCAACTGGCCTGTCTCTCTATAGTTTAATTAGCTTTGGGGCGTTGTCCCCCCCAGTTGTGGACATGGTTTTGCTGTAAGTGCCTGTGGACTAGTTGTACACTATTCAACTTAATGAGAGGATGCCCCCGAGTATGCAGGGGCATTTACTACATTATTCATGGGACTGTTGAGCATTTCATTTCGTGGTGACATCTACTTATTTTAAAATAATTATCTTTATAAAGAAGCCCGATTACAACTACACACTGTGGCGTACTGAGATGACCGGGTTTTGAGTTGACCAGGCTTCCCCGGCTTTCCCGTGTGGCATGGGGATTTTGTCGGCTCGTCCAATCACGGACGCTACTCAGGCACGAAATCCCCACACCACACGGGGAAAGCCAGGGAAGCCCGGTCATCTCAGTGTGCCACAGTAAGCCACCAAATGCCTGCATCAAACTGCACCTGCATTACTCTACAGGCCCACCCATCATCCCGATACTGGTCGCAGGATGCGATACATTGACTTTTTCTCAGGACAGTTGATGTTGGCATGCCGAGGATCTGTCATCTCAATCAGGAAAACAGGTCATTTCTCCTTGGACTAGATGATGAGGTTGGGACTGGTCGTTAAGATTAGCTTCCTTTTTAAAAACTTTTGCCATGCACAACACACACATGCCTGCACGTGCACACACTCACTTTATCACCACCACCATTTCTGCATCTCATTTAAGTCATCTTGGAGCAGCATTCTTTCTGTTGCTTTCTTTTCTTTGATATTTGACTAAGAAGAACTGAAATTAAAAATAAAATGTCCACAAACCATGTATAACCCAGTTCTACCATTATCTTTATTTCATTTGCTATACATATATACATACATGTATATGTGCAGTGCTAGACTAGCAGCTCCCTAGCAAGGAACAATCCACCACCTAAGCAAGTAACACCAACAAGGCTGGGAAGAGTTCTGTCACAAGTTGTCAACAAGCTGATGAACTCCTGGTGTCACCCTTGCCTCCAGCCCATTCTCACTCACATCACGGGGAACAAGACAATTTTGTTTACTTACTGCTATGTCAAAGAGTCTTTGACCACTCAAGCTCAAATCACCAATTTCAGAACTCCCTCCTTTGGTTTCTCGGTGCGTCATTAAATAATGAAGGTATACAAGTAGACATGCATTCTTTTCACACATCTATATAAACCATGTCTCACCCCTGCTGCACAAACTCCTGCTGCGCAAACTCCTGCTGCGCAAACACCTGCTGCGCAAACTCCTGCTGCGCAAACTCCTGCTGCGCAAACTCCTGCTGCGCAAACTCCTGCTGCGCAAACTCCTGCTGCGCAAACTCCTGCTGCACAAACTCCTGCTGCGCAAACTCCTGCTGCGCAAACTCTGCTGCGCAAACTCCTGCTGCGCAAACTCCTGCTGCGCAAACTCCTGTTGCGCAAACTCCTGCTGTAATGTTCAATGCCAGCCCTACAGTAACATATCTTTGGCACACCATGCAACATATCAAAACTCATACTAGGCCTATCAAAAAACATCAGCCCAAATATTCAAACTTGCTACAAAGACCATAACACCTGTTGACCATTTACCACAAGGTTGCTGAAGAAGTAGAAACCATTAAAAAAAATTCATCAGCATTGTAATCAACCACTTTATAGTTACATTAAGAAGAAAATTCAAGGATATTCAAACAGAGGATCCAGCCTCTTTATGAAATGGACTCTACATCCAGTCCAACAACACAAAAGAATTTTACTTTGGTCTCTTTGTGCAACCTTTCTTAACATATTGCAGTTTGCTGTTCTTTGCATATTACCAAGAATAAGTAAAGAGTATTTACATAATTTTGTTTAAAATGGCGTTTAACATTTTAAAAATCGAATTCCCTCACTCCCCATATTTAAAGTGAAAGTCAACAGAACACCTTAAGTACTCAAAGGTACTTTAACATAAACACCAAGCCATATGAAATGTTGAACCTGTTTTTCTTTTTTAAGCTGAAATTCCAAGATTCCAAAGCAAGAACTAAGCACCAAATTGAAGACCATTATAAATTTCAAAAACCTTTTTGTAATATGATAAGAATATATCTAGTACAAAATGAGATCAGAGAGATCGAGACAGTAAAAAAGAGATATTGAGTGACAAAGAAATGCTAAGGACAGGGATAGAAATTTGAAGAACCCACAAGAGACAAAGAAAGGGTAAGGTTCAAAGGAAAATCTACAACATCCTCAAGCTGCTCCTTTTGGCGTGACTTGCAAGTGTCAGGGGACTGGTAGCTCCGTCAGTTCTGGACAAGGAGTGACATAGCTCTCTCAGAGTTTCAGTGTCTGAAACACCAGGAAGACAATGGGGATTTTTTGTAGACACCCCCTCACTACCATCTTTCCAAACTTCATCCACTTCACGAAAGTGCACACAAGGGAATCTGAAGGGGGAGGGATACTTCTCACAGACACTGAGTCCAGTTCTCAGGCTCTGTTAATCTGCAGCCTAACCTTGCAGTAGAGATTAAGCGACTTCCATATGCACAAGGTAAATGGATTTAAGTTCTCAGGCTCTGTTAATCTGCAGCCTAACCTTGCAGTAGAAATCAAGTGACTTCCATATGCACAAGGTAAATGGATTCAAGTTCTCAGGCTCTGTTAATCTGCAGCCTAACCTTGTGTAGAGATTAAGTGACTTCCATATGCACAAGGTAAATGGATTCCAGTTCTCAGGCTCTGTTAATCTGCAGCCTAACCTTGTGCAGAGATTAAGTGACTTCCATATGCACAAGGTAAATGGATTCAAGTTCTCAGGCTCTGTTAATCTGCAGCCTAACCTTGCAGTAGAGATCAAGTGACTTACATATGCACAAGGAAAATGGATTCAAGTTCTCAGGCTCTGTTAATCTGCAGCCTAACCTTGTGTAGGGATTAAGTGACTTCCATATGCACAAGGTAAATGGATTCAAGTTCTCAGGCTTTGTTAATCTGCAGCCTAACCTTGCAGTAGAGATCAAGCGACTTCCACATGCTCAAGGTAAATGGATTCACATGGTGTAAGATGGCATGCATATCCCGGGAAGATCACCAGAAAACATTTTCTCCAGCAAGTTCACTGGCATGATCAAAATGGCCGTTTTCCCTGAACAAGTTTTCATGAACAATATGTAGCAACACACAGAGTGGAGTTTGTTACCATCAGGAGTACAAGGGGGGAAAGAGAGGTTGAAGAGACAGCGGGAAACAGAACAATGCAAGGACACAATGGACATCACTGTAGTTGTTCCTCAATGTCAGTCCTGGAGCGCAGCATGTAGAAATGGTCACATGCCGTTCCTCCATAAACAGCAGATGTTTCATTTCAGCAGCAGCTCTTCATAACATCAACTGTGCATAGCAAATAGTTCAGACACTCACTGACAATGATCCTTCCACTTTCTTGTGCACCAATACAAGACGGACTCAAAGAGACATGACATTAGTCATAATGTTTGCAAGAGATCATATGGAATTTTTCAAATTGAAAAAATAAAAGAGACATTCTCAATAACATTCTTGGCAACTAGCACAGAGAAGCAAGTTTTCTACTGATCATATCCATATGATCCCGTAATACATATGCTTTGATACTCTCCTTCAAGAAAGTACAATAGAAAGGCTTAATAGTATTACAGAGCCAAAAGTGTTTTAAGTATGAATACTATTTTTCCCCCTTTCAAATCAACATTAAGGAAAAGATTATTTCCAAGTAAAGTTTAAACCACTAACTTGGTATATATTAGCTTTTCAGCCATTGCAGTGTGAATCAGGGGGGAGGGAGGGAGGGGGGGGGGGGGGGGGGATGCGGGGGGGAATATACAGACAACAGAATATACTTGCTTTCATTGCATTTTTCTATTATCAACTTATTGACAATTTCTCACCGTGTCGGATAAGAATTATGCATAATTTGTATGACAAAATTCTTGTAAATACTTCAAAGTGATAATACTGGAAAGTCTTCCGAAGCATAAACATTCAGAATGCCCTAGAACTGTTTGACATTTCATCAATAAAAGATGTTCTGCTTAGACTAGGAGATGCTGGAAAGCAAAGAGGGATTGATGAAGGTGACAGGAAAACTTAGTTGCAAATTAGTTGCAACAAAGAGAAATAACTACCACAAAACAAAAACAAAAAAAGAGAAGAAAAAAATCCATTATAACCAAATAGAACAATAAAAACCCAGCAACGGCCAAGTAAGTGATCTGGCAAGAAAGAGCAACCACCACCACCACAGAAACAAAACCCTAACATAAACAGATGTAGACTTTTCACAATCACTTAGGTATAGCAAGCCACCTAAACATTATTTTCTTTATTTCATCCATGAAAACAAGAATAATTTTCTCATAAATATTCACATTTCAATGGGGGAGCATTGGAATGACTGAATTTTAAAATACAATTAGCTCTCAAAAAGTAGACTAATACAATGACAATTTTTCATCTTAGTGGCAAGGTGCATGCATGTACAGGAATGAGCAGGAAGGGGATTGCGAGACATCTGAATGATCACGGTTATATGATTGGGGCGTGTCATGTTTGAATGTGAACAGAACAGACTCTCTTGACTTCATCTTCCCGGTCGAAATCGAAACTTTGCAGGAAGTCAGAGAGCTCTCATAGCAGCCATGTGTGCACATTCTCACTATTGTCTGGTGTTAGCCTTTGTATTTGCATGCAGAAAATTCCCTAATGGTTGCAAAAAAAAACTCATGACAGAGTAATATGATATTTTATCATGCATGTAAATGGGATCTTTTATTGGTTGCTTTTCTTTAAGAATTTGTGTCAAGTGAAAGAACAAGTGGCAATTAAAAAAAAAACCAGCTGGTTAAACCAAACTAGTTCAGAGTTTATCAATTGATTTAGTGGTAGACAACTTAATAAACATTGAGCAGTACCGAGATAATTGGGAAATGAGACCAATATGCACTTGAAAGAATTACATAATTTCTTGCATTGCAACCACCACGGCTAGGTTATCAAAAAGCATTTAACAGAAAATGATCTAAACATTTAAGCGCACTGTAGATACACTGAAATGCAAAAGAAAACTGTAAAAGGCAATGATACTGGCAGTGCAAAGCAAAGTTCAGTTTTATTTCAGTTCACATTTGCTACATATATTTTTTTTAATCAGCTAAATTATAATATATCACTTTGGATTTTTTTTCAGCCTTGCTTGATGGCAAATGCAGCTAAACACTGCAATATTACAGCAAATTCTTTGCAGACATACTATCTATATTCCGTTGAAAAAAGTGTCCTGCATTCAGGATTGAGTAAGCAAGATACCACAGCAGTTCAGTTCTACAGATAACTGCGTTTTCAGCGTAGGCAAAAAGCACACACACACACACACAATAGAATGGAAAAAAGCTATAACCAACACCTGCATTGGCTAGAATGTGCAATTGGCTTACAGTGAAAGCTCTACAAGGCAAGAGAGTCTGTATTTGCAAAGCACTCCCCCCATGGAAAGTGCGTAGCCAAGCAATATCATAGCTACAAACTTCCACTGGATTCGAAGGGGAGGCATAACCATAATGCAAGAAATGGTGGGGAAGGAAAATGAGATGTGGATGGGTATAAACACTGAGAGCAAGTATGAATTCAAATTATGACAAATATGAACAGACAGGTGCTATAGGTTCACTGATGTACACTGAAGGCAAAGCACGAGAAAAGGGGAGAAAAACCAGTTTTCAAAGCAGAGCAGGAAGGTTATCTGCGGAACCCACGGTGGCCCTAGCATCAACAGCATATAAAGCTGTAGGGTTCACGAGAAGCATTTCCATGACCAATAAAACCTATACTGGGTGTACTGTTGCCTTTTTGAAATCATCAATAAAATAGAACATCAAAAATGGATAGAGACACTGATGTAAGAAATGGCCAGACAGAAGAGAAAACACAATAATAAAGTACCTGTATCCTTATAACTTGTAAAAGTACACTGATTTTTAACATTTTGCCATATTTCCAAAGACTGCCATTCCTTTTCAGCCAATTACACGATAATATGTCAAAATCAAGTAAAGTAAGGACAGACAAAAAATAACTAAAAAATACAGATGATATGTGCTGTTCTCACCCGTGCAAAAAAATCAAATCCTATCAGTAACCATGAGAGTGGAAGGATCATTATCCAAATGCACGCCACATACACCAATTGTCATGTGCAGCCATTCAACTCTCCATGCAGTGATGTTTGGTCTTCAGTGTTTGTACAATAGCATAAAACTGTCACAGCAGTTGAGGTATTCAATTCAGAGGGGCACCTAGGTGACAGCTTGTGGGGTCTACTCCAGATTAGAACTCTGTACAAGTTTTCAGGAGAATGTCAGATGCCTGTAAGTTGAACACAGGATACAGTCAGCATTGTCCAAATGAGACATTACTTCCTAGCATACACACCAACACAAACTACTACAGGCACATTACAGGAAGTTTCACTGATCTCTCTCTCTCTCTCTCTCTCTCTCTCTCTCTCTCTCTCTCTCTCTCTCTCTCTCTCTCTCTCTCTCTCTCTCTCTCTCAGAAATGGCTCTACCACTGCACTGCAGACAAACAGAACTAACTTTGCTGTCACATACTTCCTCCCTGGACTGAAGTAGCTGCAGCTGATGTGGACCAAGAAGGGGGACAAGTCAGGGCAAGGTTGAAAATCACATCGAGGCTATTGCATATTGGTTGGCAGCAATTATCACTGCTGCTCTCTGTGGTACAATGGCTAATCCCATCAGCAACAGCTGTCACACTCGCACCTCATTCTCTTGTTTCCACTGCCTATTCCTATGGCCACATTCAAAATACAGGAGGCACATAAGAAAACAAAGCCGAGGGGGAGAGGGGGGAGGGGACAAGGACTTGGGCAGTGTCTCCCACCCCAACTGTCATGAAGGGATGAGGCCAATTCAGCTCACAACATAAACTGTGCAGCACTCCCTTCATCGTGAGAGACAGATCCATCATCATAAGAGTTTTCTCAAGAAAATGACAAGTATTTTGACTAGATCATTTTCCCCCCCCCTTCTAGATTTCCCTTGTGTGCATTTTCTTTGAAGTGTGCATTCCTCAATCAGATCACTGATTATGAATGCATGGTGTCCAAATGATGGGCAAGACTGAGGTCAGGGCAGTGACCACCCTGTCAATCTGTCTGCAAGCTGAAGAGGCCTCAAACACAGGGTGGGACGAGGGGGATCAGGGGATAGGCACATTGTAGTGACGGTCGTCCTCTGCAAGCACACATATGCTGGGCCAATCCTCAGGAGTGGAATCGGGGAAGACACTGATGAACTCTTCATCATCTCCTGAGCTGCTCAGACGGGCAACTTTGATGCAGGATTTCAGCGTGTGTCCCAACAAGCATACTTCAATCTGGAAGGCAGGAAAGACTTGGATAGGACACTAGTCTCCAGTACTGCATGACCAGGACTAAGGCAATATTTCACAACGTCACAGCGGCCAAACATTTCCCATACATTTGTGGCCCAACACTTTTCCACTAAATTACCTCCCTTGTACTGATACCCATGCCTTGACTGCATGTACTTCTCAATGACTTGGTTTTAAAATGATAAAATTGCCTTTCTACAGTGCACAAAACAAAATCGATGTTGAGAGAGGGAGAGAAAAAAAGAGAGAAAAGAATGAGGTCATTTTACATCAGTTTCCATTATCATCATCATCATATCATCATCATATCATCATCATTGTCATTGCAATTGTGTAGTTGGAGCTCTCATGAATGAGATGGAAAACCCGCGATATAAATAAGAGCACCTTTACTTTTACCTATAACTGTCAAAACCATCAGTCTAGCACAAATTTTCACTCTAAACTTCTGTGACAGACAACATGTGTAGAATAAAGATCTAGATTTGTAAAGTTTAAATTGGCAAACAAACATACAAACAGACGAACAAACAGGACTCTCTTCTTGCACCTCAATCAAGAATCAAGAAAAGAAACCACACAGCATCTGCTCCCTTACTTGATCAATGCCTGCTGAGTCTCCAACTTTGTTAAGATGGTTCAGGATAAAGTTTCTGAGGTCACTAGATGTGTCCCGGGCAAACATGAGGATCGTGAACAATGGAACGTCCTTGCCTGCCTGCTGGTCAGCAAGGAGCTGGTGGGCTGACACCAACATCAGCAGCTTCATCCCTTCCATCAGCTCATCATCTGATGCATTATTCATGCTCTCCAACACCACCCTTTCTCGCTCTTCATATGTTAGCAGTTTGCTCACCGAGTCCACCTGCAAAGAGGTGAAATATTGTCATTTCATCTGCTTTCATCAAGCACCATTGATAATGTCAGAAGTTGATAATCTGTGAGCAGTGTAGTAAAAAAAAAAAATGACACCGAGCACAAGGAAGTCAATGACAGACTGACATTTATTACAGAGGACGTGAACTTGGAAGGTACATAGAAAATATGGGAAAGGAAAACTTGCAAACTACAGATGCAAAGTGCAAAGTGAGGATGAGAGGATGGGGCCAGTGAGTGAGTGAGTGAGTGAGTGAGTGAGTGAGTGAGTGAGTGAGTGAGTGAGTGAGTGAGTGAGTGAGTGAGTGAGTGAGTGAGTGAGTGAGTGAGTGCATACATGTATGTGAGAAAGCAAGTCAGGTTATAAGTGCATACGGAAGGAGAGAGTGCATGTATTAACCATCCGAGTGCCATGAACCGATCTGGTCGGTTCAAGAATCGTTGCCAGGTTGCTTGAACCGACCTGGTCGGTTCAGAATTTTGGTGGTTGATAACGATATTGTGCTGTTCTTAAAACGGCAGATTACATCATTTCTCGAAATAATATTCATTTTGGAAGAAAATAAACTCATATTTGGACCCACAAAAGTGCTTGTTATCGTTTTCTCCCCTATTTCGCTCACGGAGGGCAACATGTCAACAAAGATGGCGACGTGCGTTCACTTCCGCGAATGTGCGGAGCGTCAATTACAACGAATCTCGAATGATTCAGAGATTTTCAAGAACAATCTAGTCAGAATATACGTTTGAAAGGGTGACATAAACAATTTCAGCACAGTATGCACTTGTTTTGAAAGAATTCTTCATAGAATTAGCGTACTGATTGCCATTGCGCACGTTGATATTTATGAACTAAACGGAGGAGACGAAGCACTACTTGTGATCTACGTAGCCAAAACCGTGGCAGCGCAGTAATATTTCCTCAGAGACACAGGTTTTCATTGGCTGAGTAACTGATCATGGAAAGAAGGCTCTAGAAATAGCGATCCAAGCGGGAAATATGATGTAAACAAAGCATGCGCTCGACCGCCCACAATGGCAGATCAACCGAGTACGTCTGGCGAGAGTGAACGATTACGATGTATACGAAGTGCGTTTGAGGTTCTTGCTGCTGTAATAGATTGAACAGACAATCCTGATGTCGAGATTGAGGATAACGACAATGATTCTGACTTCGATCTCGGGAAGAAGGAAAGGATATGTGTTGTCTACAGTCCATCCACCAGAGGGAAAGGCGGAATTAGATCGAGAACCTATACTGTCCAGGATGTGACGTGGGATGCCATTTGGCCTGAGCAAGGTTGGGCACTACAGAAGAATTCCAAAGCGTGGCAGACGAGAGGGAGCTTGTGAGGAAGAGGATGACTGAACAGTCTCTGTTGATAGTGGCATATCAGAATTGCCTTATTCTGACCTTGGCTTTTTGACCTCAGATGAACTCATTGCTGAGGCAAAGTTGCTCATTCCTGTCTTGATATTTTGCATGTTGAAGCTCACAGCAGGAAGGAAAGTGACATTTAATCCATTGATTTTTCACATTTGCATGCTTCTATAATAGTCTTAGATTAGATGCTACAAAACTTTTTTTTTATTACTCACCAGAAGTACCTTATATTATTGTTGACACATTTCTGATTAGATATCAACTCAACAAAGTCTCTTTATCATGAATGTAAAAAGTGAGATGTGTAGATAGTGATACTTAATAATTTCTTCTTTATTTATTTCCTTACAATTTTATCTGGGTTTTGCTGAAATATCTTGTAGTTTGAATGCTTATGTTGGCCACAATTATCATGTACCCCAAAATTAACAGAAAGCATTCCATGGGCACTCATAATATTTGAATCCTTTCCAACTTTCTTGTAGCCAAGCAGTGCTTACAGATTTTTTTTCTTGGGTAGGATAATGTTTTTGCTTGCTTGTCAGGTGCTTTTTGTCACCCTTCTTCCATATAAAAGTGTACCTTAGTAGGTGGACGACTTTGATTTTAAAAAATAATTTAAAGCAGCATTCCAGAAGTGATTTCTATTTGCCATACATATAAATGTCATATTTCTGGTAATAAACATATAGTTCATTCAATAAGCTTTCTAGTGATATATAGTTTGTATGTGTTATTTCTGCATGTTGTATGCCTATATGGTCATTTGGCACGTGACCCGTGAACAGGAAAAAAACGGTGACATTCGGGCACTAATAGTCTGACACCCGGAGGGTTAAATGAGCATATAAACAAGTGCAAGTGACAGACAGGAGTAAGCGAAATTAGCAAACAAATATGGGAGCAAATGAGTCCACGTAGCTGCATCCTGGCTAAGTTTTCTCACCACATTCTGCAGAGCTGTGAGACACTTGCACATGGTCTGCAACTTGTCCTCAGGACTGTGAGGGATGCGGTCACCAAAATTCCACTCCTGCAGCCCACAGCTGGGGTCTTGGTAGATCTTATTGACACTGTTGATCATGTCGATGAAGCTGGGGAGTCGTCTGCCCAGATCTGCATCTCCTGTCAGTGCCTGGTAGAGACAACTCCGCAAGGCACAATAGTTGTCCCCTCTGATAGTTCGGAACTTCTTGCACTTGAAGACATCTGGGATTTTTTGATAACCCTGGATGGAGAAAGGAGTCCAGACAGTCAAACGAAATACAACTGGGTGATAAAACTAAACTGAGGGAAGTTCATGCTGCCCCAAACTCAACAAAGATGCTACTGAAAGATGCGTGTATTCATACCACAAAAATGAACTGTTTCCTGCAAATTTGTTCAGCAAGCTGTTCCTACGACCATATACCTTACCACTGGATTTGGGATGCCACTGTCTGCAGATGCATAAGACAATAACTGTGATAATGCCAGACTGAAAAGAGCTCTGTGGCTGCACAGTTAGAGCTGTAGTTGATGGCAGCTTTTGGGTGCCATGTTTGAAGCTGTGTGAAGGCTAAAGTTACTTCTTTGAGCAAGATGTTTTCCTTACATTGCTTCACCCAACCACGGCATTAAAACTAGGTATCTGCAAGGGCTGTCAATGAACATAATGACAAATAGCTGTATTTATTCAAAGCCTAGTAGCATGCTCCCTAGAGAGGCGAGTTGAGGCAGGATAATAATTCTCATGACTGGATGACCAGGACATGATAGTGTGTGCTTTGAGGTCCCATTCACGGCTGAAAAGTTGCAGCTTAAATTTAAAAGCAAGTGGTCCTACATTTACTCAGAATGTTCACCCCACTGTCCATTACATTTCTGGAACAAATATTAAGACAAAACGCCATCATTTGTATCTTCAATTCATGTGTTTTGGTGTCCAACAGAGCAGCCATAATGATCAAAATGTGTCATCAAGTTTTATTCAAAATAATTCTGATTTCTGAGCCAAAGACTTAAATATTTTTTTAAAATAGAAAACAGTTATCACTATATACAGCACTCAGCCTGACTATTGAACACATTTCCTTGTAAAACCATTGACTGAAAATTGCAATCAAATCATCCAGAGCAGAGACTGAGCTATGGCATCTAAATGCCTCACACAGTTGCCGATATTCCCCGTCGCAATTCAAATTCCCTCAAAATTTAATTGGCACATAAACATGGCTCTTTCTTTCAACATCACAAAAAAGTTCTTTCTATTATAGGACCAAAAAAGAGACACGAGTCATAACAGTACAGCCCTTGTAAAAGATGCCTCCCAGACAGGGCTCCTCAGCAATGCCGTCACGAGGGCAGCAGACTTGGTTTGGGTAATGACTCACCTGTTTTATAGCTTCTGCTTTGGGTGTTCCCCCCTTCCACTCTCTCTGTGCATACACCACAATGTCCTCTGCCTCAGAGATGTTTTGTCTCAAGGGGGGTCCACCTGCATCAAGAAAACAGGAGGATAGTTGGTGACAGAATCTACGGAGCCTGCACCAAGTCAGCCAGCAAGCCATGTCATAGGAACTATGGATGTGAAGCAACCAGGATGTTTAAAGACACACTAGCTGACATGCAATACTCTATTTTTATGCTGGGTCAGATTTTGTTCCCAGCTTCTCTCATCAAGTAATTCTAGAAAATCCCTCAAAAAGTGTGACATTGTGAATTTTGCTGACCTCCAAAAGTGCTATCCTATAATTATAAACACTTGAGCCAGCACAAGTGAGGAAAAGAGGCACCTGTATTACATATAGGTCATGCCATTGAATAGTTTACCCACTACATGCCTTTTTCCAGACACAGCTAACTTAATGTCCTGATGAAAATCAGGCTTATTTAACGTACAATTTACAAAACCACTTCATCAGTTTTATCTTTGAGACAATATATGACAACTTCTCAAATTTTTATCCTATTTCACGATCTATATCTCAATAAGAATCAACACCTATCAACACAGAAAAAAAGTAGGCATCATATCTTTACCGAGCTAGTATTCAAGACAACCATTCGCACATGTATGCAAAGTTATCAGCAGTAGGCACATTACATGGAAGTGATTCATCAAATCAGGGTAGACCAGAGACGAAAGCAATTAATAAATCAATGAATCAACAGCATTCCTTTACCGACTGGCTCTGGGTTAATAAGCATGCTGCTGAATTGTTCTAGCCCACAGGTCTGGTCTAGTATTAACTACAGGGGAGTACGAGTTTCTGGTCAAAGCAGATTCCTTAAATCTCCAAATCTAGGGTAGCCCATGTTGAGTAGATTTCAGTTCTTCCATGCTTTACCTGTTTGAGCTGAGCTTATGTCGATGATACATTAAAACTGCTCATGGCCACCACCAAGTAAAGGAGTATTAGGTCAAGGCTGCTTGTATTTTCCCAGAGGTCAGATTAAATTCAAAGCTTCTAAGTTGCAATATGACTGTGCTATTTTACTGATTGTGTGCTGCTGTCTAATGACATCAAAGAGCATCATTTGAAGCAAAGAAAACTTAAAGTTTTTTCATCAGTCCATGCTATAAGCTTTTACAATGATTTAACATTAACAGAAGTGTCATTATCGAAATTTCAAAACCCTATTAATTTCATAAAGTAGAACACCGCTGTGGTAGTATGATCCTAAGAATTGAATGCCACTAAAATATGGTTAAAGAGTTTTTGGTTCTTTGGGATTTGGGAGAGTTAAGCAACCCTGAAGTGAATTGATTAATAACATTGTTATGGAACCAGACGGCTGAGAAGCACACTTATCCCGCCCACTGCAACGCAACAATCCGTATCACTTTACCTTCGAGCTTGGGTTTGTCTTCCTCTCTAACAATTATTTTTTCTCCATTTGCTTCATTCCGTTTCCTTTTCTTTCCCATTTAGCACTGTGTAATGAATGTAATGGGAAAATGTTGCGCTGACAGCGAGCATTCCAAGTGCACAGCCAAGGGAAGTGTACTCTGTCAGACTCTTTTGGAGTTATCTTTTCCTCTGTACTTCCGGTTGTTAATAAAGCGAAGAAGAAAAACGAAACGGCGCAAACTAAACATGTCACAGAACTTTAAGGGGAGGAAACGTACTTTCCTTGGGTGAATTTTGAGTAAATGGTTAGTGCCCAATTAAAAACTCTTTTCAGTGCAGTTCAGTTCAGTCTCTTAACCCTGAACTTGAGGCACCACTGAAAGTGACTGATGACTTTCGGACAATCTTCCTCCATCGATCTCTATGAGATTTTCCCTGCGTTCCGTTGACTCTGCTTCATCTCTGCTACACTGTAGCAGGGTCAGGAGTTTCGATTGGTCGGTTTCTTTAATTATTTTAAAATCACGTTACCATTAAAAGTAGAGGGTTTTGGAGGCCCCCTTTGAATACACGAATCTCGAATATTATTTCACACTCAAATTTATCACTCTTGAACGAAGAAACGACTTAATAAAAGCATTAGGGTCGAAAATCCATTAATAACAAAAGGGAGGTAACCATCACCAGTCATAGAGGAAGGTCAAGGAAATCCAAACATGTGTGTCGTCTGCTAAATTGTTACTCTCATGGGTATAAATGCCGACGTTTACTACAAATATCAAACCAAGACATACAATCCACTCTGCCATGGTGATGAGAGCACGAAAACATTTATTTCTTCGAAATTTGACAGCAATCGGCACGTATTCCACTTCCATGTTATGTAAACTCCATGGTTCGAAGCTAGTCAACCTGTAGATAGAGACAGAACTGTAAATAGTGTAAATAGTTCTCTTAAACCCAGCAAAGGTAAGCAAGCTAGTCAACCTGTACACAGAGACAGAACTGCAAATAATGTAAATAGTTCTCTTATACCCAGCAAAGGTAGACGAGTAAATCAACCTGTACATAGAGCCAGTACTGTAAACAACGCAGACAGTTCTTCTAAACCCAGCATCTTGAAGTGCTTTTACACAAATGCAGACTCTGTGATCAATAAAAGAAGTGAACTTTTAACTATGATAGAATGCGAGTGCCCAGACATTGTCTGTATTACAGAAACGTTGCCAAAAAATCATAAAGGACAGATTCAGCCAGCGGAATTGCAGCTCCCAGACTTTGATTGTTTTCATAATCTGAGTGTTGTGGACAGTCAGAGAGGTGTCACTATGTGGATCAGAAAAAAATATACAGCACAACCAGTGAAATTGACAAAAGAGAATCAGGCAGCTAATGAATCAGTTTGGTGTGAATTACCTCTGAGGGACGGAGATAGCCTTTTGATAGGCGTGGTGTACAGGTCTCCGAACAGTACTAAAGTTAATGATACATCAGTAAACAGATTGCTGTCAAGCATGTCTGAGAAAAGATCGCATGTGATGATTGTCGGAGATTTCAACCACCCTGAGATTAAATGGACAGATGATGCTTCACCCAGGAACCTCCAACACCCAGCTTCCTTGTTTATGGAGGCGGTCAGAGACTCGTTCTTGATCCAGCATGTGAGCGCGCCCACACACTACAGAGCAGAGCAAACCCCAAATGTTTTAGATTTGATTTTTACCAACGAACAGGCAATGATTGGCACTATTAGGCATGAGGCCCCGTTGGGCAAAAGTCACCACCAGACACTACACTTTGGTCTCAGATGCTATTCAGAGAAGAAACTGGTGAATAGTTCCTGTTTCAACTACGCTAAGGGGGACTACGACAAACTAAGGGAGAGTATTGATTCTCAAAAGATTATGGCTGATATTAGAGACATGAGTGTGCACCAGGCTTGGTCTGCAGTTAAGGATACTGTTATGGCAGCAGTGGAGAAGAGTATACCCAAAGTGAGGGTTGGAACTGGGAAAAATCGGCCTCTATGGATGAACAATGAACTCATGGCTAAGATTAAGAAAAAGAAACAGGCATACAGGAAGTACCTACAAACCCGGGAAGGCACAGATTATCTGAACTATACTAGGGCCAGAAACCAAGTCAAAAGTAGCGGCAGAGCCGCAGTTAAATCACATGAAAAGAATATTGCCAGGAATGTGAAACAGAATCCAAAAGCGTTCTTCTCATATGCTAAGAGTAAACTTAGAACAAGAGAGGGTATTGCAGACCTAAGAGACGGCCAGAAGAAAGTCTCCTCGGATGAGGGGAAAGCTAACCTTTTAAACACCTTTTTCAGCAGTGTATTCACGGAGGAGGACTTGAATAATATTCCGACATGCGAAAGTGTTGAGATAGACTCGACATTAAGTGACATAGAAATCAGCCCTGCGAAAGTGTGTGAACGCCTAACAGCTTTGAACCCGAATAAGTCATCGGGCCCAGATGGCTTCCACCCACGCATTCTAAAGGAACTAGCTCAAGAGCTGTCAGAACCATTGGCCCTTGTCTTTCAGAAATCTTTAAGTGAAGGTGCACTCCCATTAGACTGGAAAGAAGCGCAAGTTACTCCCTTGTTTAAAAAGGGGGGAAAAGATATGCCAAACAACTACAGGCCAGTCAGCTTGACAAGTGTAGTGTGCAAACAGCTAGAATCCCTGGTGAGGGATGAAGTTGCTAGGCATTTGGTTGCAAACAGTCTACTGTCAAGTTTTCAGCACGGTTTTGTGTCAGGTCGGTCCTGCACCACCAACCTATTGACTACACTAGAGAAATGGACTCAGATGATTGATGATGGTTTGCCAGTGGATGCTATATACTTGGACTATGCTAAGGCCTTCGACGCAGTACCGCATGAACGACTTTTGAGAAAAGTGGAAGCACTGGGAATTGGCGGTAAGATTCTCAGTTGGATCAGAGATTTTTTGTCGGATAGGAGGCAGAGAGTCAGAATTAATGGTGTACTATCAGATTGGTCAGCTGTGAAAAGCGGGGTACCTCAGGGAAGCATACTCGGTCCGATTCTCTTTGTGATGTTCATTAACGACCTTCCCGATGCAGTGGAAAGTATGTGCTCCATGTATGCGGACGATACCAAACTGTACAGATCTGTAGAAAAGGAGGAAAATGGCGTAAAGTTGCAAACAGATCTAGATGCTCTGGTGGACTGGGCGGACAGGTGGCAAATGCGCTTCAATGCGGACAAGTGTAAGGTGCTACACCTAGGTAAAAACAATTCTAAAAGAAAATATGAAATGAGAAAACATGGCAGTCAAGAAAGGGTGACGCTTGAAGAGACTAGAGTGGAGAGGGACCTGGGAGTGCAGATAGATAGTGAGCTGAAGTTCTCCCAACACATTGAAACGCAGGTTAACAAAGCAAATAGACTATTGGGTCTCATCCGGCGATCATACGAACACTTGGACTGTGAATCCATGAGGCTACTGTTCATAGCACTAGTACGACCGCACCTAGAGTTTGGAAATGTAGTATGGGCACCCTATCTGGAAAGAGACAAAAAACTCGTTGAGAGAGTACAGAGGAGGGCCACAAAAATAATTCCGGGATTGAAGGATCTCACATATGAACAAAGACTTGTCAAGATGAGGCTCCCTAGTCTGTGCTACAGAAGAACTAGAGGTGACCTAATAGAAGTGTACAAGTATACGCACGGCATGTACCAGATTGGAGAGTATCTGTTTTCCTGCGATGACAATAGTGTCACAAGAGGTCACGCCTACAAGCTCAAGAAAAACCGATGCAATACGGCTTTACGACAACATTTCTTCACCCAGCGAGTTATCAACATGTGGAACAGCCTCCCGAACAGCGTAGTTGAGGCACCGAGCCTGAACTCGTTCAAGAACAGAGTGGACAAGCATCTACAAGGATATATGTTCAAGCTGGAGGAACCACTGGAGCAAATGATGCACAGCAATTAGGCCTTTTTTTTCTCTCTAATTTTTTCTTTATCCATAAGAACAATAAAAATACAGCCAGAGAACTACCAGAATCGGCGATAGGCCCTGGACGCCTAAGCAAGCCGAAGAATTCTATTCTATTCTATTCTATTCATGTTTACCGTGGAGTGACTTCCAATTAGTTGTGTTTAGTATGAGCCAATCAAATGCGGCTACGAGTTCTGTAGTTTCATCGTTGCTAGGCACAGCAAACGCTCTAGCTGCTGCGCGACCTTTGACAGGAAGTTGACCTCTGCCACTGGGTGAAACGTCACCAAAGATTGTGTATGAATGATTTTCCACCCTAATACTTTTATTATGTCGTTTCTTCGATCAATAGTGATAAATTTGAGTGTCAAATAATATTCGAGATTCGTGTATTCAAAGGGGGCCTCCAAAACCCTCTACTTTTAATGGTAACGTGCTTTAAAAATAATTAAAGAAACCGACCAATCGAAACTCCTGACCCTGCTACAGCGTAGCAGAGATGAAGCAGAGTCAACGGAACGCAGGGAATGAGTCTATCCTCTGTGGCTCGCTGTGAGTCAGCAAAGGTCAAGCCTGTCCACTCTTTGATGTTGTCTTCCCACCTCTTTCTCTGCCTGCCTCTCCTTCTCCCACCTGGTACGGTACCTTGCAGTATGGTCTTGGCCAGCCCACTGCCTCTTGACACGTGACCGTACCACTTCAGCTTTCCTCGGCTATCCTCCGAGGCAATGCCTTCTGTATCCTTGCCTCATCCAGGTCGCGAGATGACTGCGGAGAGTGACTGCGGGTTCCACCGGCCTAGGGCCAGTGACCACTGCACTTTTCACAGTGTAACTGCTCCACATTGTTCGTGTTTATTTATTCGGTTATCTGCAACACGACGGCTGCCCTGTGCTCCCAGAACTCGTTGACAGAACCCTTTCTAGCGTTCCTTTCGCCTTTCGACTGCTGCTCAAACTTTTGATTGTACGCGTTTCGACTGCTGCTCAAACTTTTGATTGTACGCGTTTCAGTGTTAGAACCCTTTCTAGCGTCCCTTTCGCCTTCCGACTGCTGCTCAAACTTTTGATTGTACGCGTTTCGGTGCTATTTTGAATAAAGATTACTCTTTCTGTGAGTTTTCACGATTGAGAGCAGGTCTTCGTACTCTCCAAATGCTCCCCTGATCCTGTTGCTTCTTCTTCTTCTTCTCGAACGCCATCACACTTGGATTCTAGAGTCAAGGATGAAATGGGCTGTCTTCTGGAGAGATTCCACCCTGCCGTACAGCTTTTCCTGAATGCTTGCTGGTTCCGGCCTGTTGCTGACTTCCTCATTTGTGACATGGTCTTTATATGAGAAGTTCAGAATCTTGCGGTAGCATCTCATTTCCAGGGCTTGTATCCGTCTCTGTAGTTCAGATGTGAGTGTCCAGGACTCGCATGCATACAAGAATACGGAGATGGCCAGCGTGCAGCAAGAACCTGATCTTTGACGCGAGAGTGATATTTCTGTCACGCCATATTGGCTTCAACTTTGCCAATGCTGCTGTTGTTTGTGCTATACTGCACAGTATCTCTGGTTTGGACCCTTCATCAGTCAGAATAGATCCCAGGTATTTGAAGTTGTTCACAGCTTCCAGTTTTTTGGCCCTTCACTTTGATTTCCATTTTGAAATCCCGAGGGTTGTTCGTCATCAACTTGGTCTTCTCGGCACTGATCTCCATGCCATGTATATGCCTGTGAGGTCTTGTCCATGAAACCTCTTTTACTGACATTCAAACAAATTTGTTCTGTGTAATATCATACCACATACAAGGCAACCTGGAATTTAGGCTAACCATATTATTATTAAAGTAACCCTCTGTTGCAAAATCAATATAACAATATTGCAATTTGTGCTTAGTGCTACTGCAGACCTGGTACATCTAGCACTAATCCCTTCCTCATATTACCAACATTTTAAATGGCTTCCAATGTGTGCTACAATTCATCACTTCCTTCCTGGTCCAGTATTGTTCCACTTTCTGTACAAGCCTGTCTCACAGTCACAAAGCAGTGTCTTTGTTGGTGGCAATCCATGCAGTCTACATCAAACAGACAATACACTTATACAGCTTGATCTTTATGTATGTTACGTGTGATTTTTGGAATAGCAGGGACTTCAAGTAAAGCATGAAATGCTGTGAATTTACAGACTTATAATTTGCATTCTCATGACATCTAGATTAGATGGGGAATTAATTAATGAAATTAAAGCCTTTGCTGTCTGTATCTATGTCTCTGTCAGGTTCAACAGTTTCCTTCCTCACAAAATGCCCCCACCCCCCACCCATGTTTTCAGTGTCTGTCTGTCAGAATGTGTGTCTGTGTGTGTGTGTGTGTGTGTGTGTGTGTGTGTGTGTGTGTGTGTGTCTGGTCTGTGTGTCTGTATCTAACTGAATGTGTGTATGTGTGTGTGTCTGTCTGAGTGTGTGTCTGTGACATAACTTTCAGCTATATTGTTGCAAACAACACTTTACAATGTTAAATGGTTGTACTATGTTTTCAGCCATGTCACACTACTAACATACATGTATGCTTTGTTGCATTTAATAAAATGTTTACATTCCAAGCATCAACTCCATCCCTTTCATACCAACCCAAGCATCCCCATTCTACCCTCCAGCTAATAGATCCTTATCTGCAAAGCAAAAAGCTTTGCTGCAAAAGACAAAGCAAGCGACTACAAATGATGCCATACCTCCTGGAACAGCTGGGGTGAAGCAGTTCTTTTCATCCACACTTTTCTCAGAGGTGTCGTCAGCACTTGGGCCTTTCCATGAAGTGTCTGCAGGACTGTTGGAGAGGCTGTGGGTTTTCTTTTTGTGATTTCCCTGAAGCTTTTGAGTTCTGGAAGCACTTGGACTTGGAGAGCCATCTTCTTCATAGTCTCCACTTCGTTCTGGAAGGGACAGCTGTCGAGTGTGGCCCAGGCGTGACTTGATCACATGCTGAGCATCCTCATCATGCAGATACCCATGGTCCCAGCACAGCTCCACACTGCTGGCCCTCGAGCTCCGATCTGAACCTGGTAAACTTGGAGATCTCTCCCACCGAGTTCGTGTCCTTCTCACCAGCTCTCTAACATGCTGGGACTCAGCTCTCACTGGAGGAGTGCTGGTAGCAGAGGTTCTACCGGGAGAATCTGAGTTTGCCTTGGTGCACAATCGTGTGATTGCTGAAGCTATGTCTTCAAACTCATCTTGAATTCCATGCAGCCCAGTTTCAATGGCTTCGAGGTTCTTTGTAGTAGTTTCTCCCAGGTCCACCAGAGGCTCAGCCTCTAACATCACCTCTTCAGCCACAAAGTCTTCATCAGGGAACTGTCTGTCTAGGCTCCGACTTCGCCGCATAGCCCTAGTCTGTTCTGCCACAACACGCTCAGGTGTAGGGGACCTGGTGAAATTTGCATCATTTGTTTGGCTGGCCCAGTTTCTCATCCTCTCCAAGACGGACTGGCGGAACTGAAAGTCTGATGTGGACTGAGTGAGACTGGGTAATGGAGACATGGAATCGCGTCCTTCCTCCTCATCCTCAGCACTCCAGTCACCCACACTACTGTCACCTCCACTCAGGCTCCGCAGCGACTCAGAGATTTCAAGCGAGTGGTCCCATTCTGACTGGCCCACACTGAGACAGGAGCTGCCCTCAGAATGGCCACTGCTCAAACCCACCCTGGTGATGACCGTTGCTCGGCCTGTGGACTGGTGGAAAGGAGAAGATTTAGGGGAGAAGAACGTTCTCTGTGGACTGCTTTTGGCAGAGGAGATGCTTTCAGATGCAGGCGTGAGGAACACACTGCACTGGTTGAGACCTACATGGTCAGCACTGTGTAGGCTTATAGTGGACTGGCTCTCAGTGTCAGATTCCTCCAACTCCCCTTTGGGTTTCCGGAAGTGTCGGAGCCTCTTGTCCAACAGAGATGTGGGGCTGTAGTTCTCTTGCACGGAGAAGCTGCGAAAGCCTTTGCGTCGATGGCTGTAACTGTCGCAGGAGCTGGAGTCATCAAAGGTGTCGGGGCCATTCACAAAACCACTCTCAGCAGTGCAGGTGGAGTAGAAGGAATCACGGTTGACATTGCTGTGTGCTGAAAGACCCATCTCTGTTGGGAAACCAATGGCCGAGTCTTTGTCAGACTGGAGCGAAGATCGTCTTGGCAAGGGTGGTTGTTTCCTTTGCCGGAGCTGCACAGGACATTCCTCCACCGAGCTGGCCTCCTTGTAATTCTTGCCAAAGGCGACTCCATACTCCTTGCTGTAGAAAACTGCTGCGGAGGTCTTGCTGCCAGTGTTGCCCATCTTGTTGTTGGGAGCACTGTCAGAGGGACTCTGCAAAGAAAAGTTAAAGTAATTTCAGACTCAATTCCTTTTCAACCTTCTCATGACCTACTCAGATTTACATAGATGGAACTCACTACAACACAAACTGATACTAACTTCCTCATATCAATGCATGACATTAAAAAAAGTAACTGCACTGACAGATGTACCCTTCAACCCTCAGCCACCGAATTTCAAGTTATTTTGAGGCAATGAGACCTGTACATATGCATTTTGTTGGCCACTGTGATGTCAAATATCTGTACTAAGTGAGGTATCCAAAAAATGTACTCTTTGAAAAAAGCTTTCACAGCTCTAGGCATGCATAGCCACTGGATGTCTATTGCAATTTCAAGAGAAACACCTTCAGAATGAAGTAGCACAACATGTAAGGCACAAAGTTATGGTTATAGTAACCTGACAGACCCAAATTTTTTTCTGCAGAACCTAACATTTCTTCTCTCATGCAAAATCTATGAGCACTCAGGAAACCCACTCTTTAACTTAAGGGTGTTTTAAATCTGTTTTTTTTCAGTGAAAGAGAAATAGTGATTTGTGTTCAAACTGGCCTCTCCTATTTAAACAAAAAGTATTTTAACAGGTTCAGGCTGACCTACAACTCCACCACCCCACCCCCTCTATTTTTTTGGCCATGTTACCCACACCACAACTATCTTTTATTCTTTTGGACTCTTAAACAGCAATTTAACCCTCCCAAGTCAAAAGCTACTGCATTGCGGTTACAAAACTGTTCATAAACTAATTATGCCAATCTCTCTCTCTCTCTCTCTCTCTCTCTCTCTCTCTCTCTCTCTCTCTCTCTCTCTCTCACACACACACATGCACACACACATGCACGCACATGATATACCATGCATTTGCATGCAAGTACCATAAGAAACCATTTGCCAGATAAATGGCTGCAGACATTCTAACGCATACTTGTATTCAATCATAGCACTGCAAACATCCTTTAAACTGAATTTTGTGATTCATCTATATAAACTGACACTTAACAGAAACTAACTCTGATCGTGGAAAAAGGAAAACATTTATAACACATGTAGTAACTAGGCAATGGTTATGGTGAAAATCGCTTGCTTGTTCCATTCATAGAATAATGTTTACACATCTTGTCCTGAGCAGTTGACCTATCTGCACCAAATTTTGGTTCACATCATACCTTGATTCTGCCTGGATTCCATTTCTTCCTATGCAATTTCAGTGAATCGTGATCAGAAGGAAGGAGCATATTTTTCACTCCAAACATTGTAGAACAAACACTTGACTTTAATCTTGATAAAAACGTTTAGAAATCCCCTTCTGGACAATGTAAACCAAGTGAAAATCTGCTTGGTGAGCATGACATCATTATGTCAGTTGCTGAACAGCTGTCAGGCATCATCAGACCAGGAGCTGCGTAGAGCTAGTACTCTGTCTGGGTGAGGCCAACAAGGCCTGAGATCTCACATCTCTGGCTTGTCCTCATACCATAGGGAAAGGGAGGCCAGGGATTTCTGAGTGACTGTTTCCTTGTATATGACACTGGAGTGGTGGTGTCACTAAGGCCAAAACAAAAAACAGTTGTGATTACAGTAACCCAACTTATCCCCACCCCCACCCCCCACCCCCCTTTTTTTCCTGATCCTAAACTTTTCTTTTCTTTTCAATCATGTCAAAAATGGAAAAGAAAGAAATTGAAGGTAAACAACAAACTGCCTACTGTCCCATGTCCTATTCTCCCTGCCCTATGAGCACGTGGAGAATCCACTTTTTAAGTTATTTGAAAAAAGCATTTTCAGTGAAAGAAAGTTTGGTTAATGTTCAGTCTAGCCTCTTCTATTTTAATAAGTTCAGGATGACCTAACAACACACACACACACACACGCACACACACACACACACACACGCACACACACACACTCACACACACACACACACGCACCTTTTTTGTTGTTGCCATGTTACCTTAACAACATATATGTTTTATTTTGGTCTAATACAACATGTAAACAGTCTGGCCTGCATGATTATCTCATAGTGGTGTCTTCTGCCAACAATGAGCTAAAATTCAGAGGAAGCTGTATTGTGTCCATGATTTCCATAATTGGAAAATAAACAACCAAGAGAATACAATTGAATACTTTGAAGATGGTTCAAGGGGTTTACTTTAACACTATTAATCTGGAAATACCCTGCAATAAGGATTAGCCATGGATAAAATCATTTCCTACAACAGTGGAGTATCAAATTCTGCAGGAATGGATGGATGGATGGATGGTGTTTTACGGCCTATCAGCCTTTGAAGGCTATGTAAGGCCACTAAGCACGAAAATCACTAGAGCAGTTTAGAGTAAACTCAATTCGTCACAGTGTCCCTATTCATTCGCCTCTTACGAATCGCGTAGGGAGACGCGGTGGGTCAATTCTTACCCCGAACCCACAGGGGGATTCTGCAGGAAATTGTAGCTGACAGTCTGAGTAGATGCTAGTGCTATTAAGTGATGGATAAGGTACATCACATTGCTTATCCATGATAGTGTAATGTGTGTGTGTGTGTATGTGTGTGTGTGTGTGTGTGAGAGAGAGAGAGAGAGAGAGAGAGTGAGAGAGAGAGAGTGAAAGAGAGAGTGAGAGAGAGAGAGAGAGAGAGAGAGAGAGAGAGAGAGAGAGAGAGAGAGAGAGAGAGAGAGAGAGAGAGAGAGAGTAAGAGAGAGTGAGTGTGTAAGAGAGAGTGAGAGAGAGAGAGTGAGAGAGAGATGGAGAAAGGGTCACACACACAGGATCAGACACACAGACAGGCAAGTGCACACAAAGGAGGTGGGGTTGATGGCAAGCAAATGGACTACTGAAGGGAAAACCCTATTGTGTCATTCTTTCTGTTCATAACACAGTTTATTTATGAATATTTCCATGAAACGTACAAGTGATGAGCGGTCAATGCACAGGCGTAGAAAGGGGCTGCATCAGAGAGAATGACACAAAGAGCTAGGCGGATCCTCACACCCTTTGACCCCTGCAAGCCCACACGCAAAACCGGCAGAAACCAAACCCAACCGAAGTGCAACACGTTACACAACCAACAACGTGACACTAATTACCTACTGTCTGCCTATTTAAAACGATCCCGGCATCCACATCGAACCGTCTCCATCATACAGTCGAGGTCTTCTGTGAATGGGACAGTCAAACAGTATGGGAAACTGCCAAGCTTCCATTAGCACGGGGTAGCAGTCTCCAGCCATCACAGGCTCCGCAATGGTGGCCTAGTGGCTAGCATGGCTTGCTTGGGAGGCAGACAACGACTGTGTTGTTTGGGCCATCGCGCCATTTGACACCGTGGATCAATATTTCTGACACAGATCGCCGCTGTTTGACTCTACATGTACTGCGCAATGGTCAAGACCGCTTGCTATCCTGGCAGTAAAAGCAGCTTCCGCCTGGAACGTCCGAACTGAGGAGCAGATGTGTTTACAAATTACATCCGACAACATTGGCGAGCACGCAACATGCTCAATGACACACAAAAAAACCCGCAGTTCAACTGCCGTCGTTCCGCCGTCCAATGAACGAATCCTCTCGGAGAGATCGCCACGAAGTATTCTTTGTGCCCATTTGGTGCTAGTGACGTAGCAGCGTAACGGGTCTGCCCTATCAGGAACCGTTGCACTCGCAGACGGCGTCATGACTAACGCAAGGCTCCCACACTTGTCCTTCACCTCAGAAGACACTTGACCTCAAACCCACCCCCATCCCCACCCCCACCTCCACCCGGTACAAAATTAATGAGCCGGCCCATTTCCCGCCAATGATTAGCACAGCTGAGTGGCGTCGGTTTCTTCCAGACGAATTATGCCAAGTTTTTCTGCGTCATCATACCCGAGGTTTTAATAATGGTGTGGAGGGACGATCCAGATTGGAGCAGTTGGAATGACTTTTATTGAAATCGATCACTTCCCGTCTGGCGCTCAATCATATAGTGCTAGAACGTCTGCGCTATATCATATACAGCTAGAACGTCTGCGCTATATCATATACAGCTAGAACGTCTGCGCTATATCATATACAGCTAGAACGCCTGCGCTATATCATATAGAGCTAGAACGTCTGCGCTATATCATATAGTGCTAGAACGCCTGCGCTCAATCATATAGAGCTAGAACGTCTGCGCTCAATCATATAGTGCTAGAACGTCTGCGCTATCATATACAGCTAGAACGTCTGCGCTCAATCATATAGTGCTAGAACGTCTGCGCTCAATCATATAGAGCTAGAACGTCTGCGCTCAATCATATAGTGCTAGAACGTCTGCGCTCAATCATATAGAGCTAGAACGTCTGCGCTCAATCATATAGTGCTAGAACGTCTGCGCTCAATCATATAGAGCTAGAACGTCTGCGCTCAATCATATAGAGCTAGAACGTCTGCGCAATATCATATAGAGCTAGAACGTCTGCGCTATAATCATTGTGTATTTCGCGAAGTTTTTTCCTCATGATTTCAATACTTCCGCTGATGACATAATTTCTTGTCCAAGACAAGCCAATGCGTACCACTACAAACGAAGTGTGGAACACGGAGCTGCCTGCACAGCTGCTGGCGAAGGTGCAGACAGCTAACACACAACCATCCTCGGTGACTCATCACTCCTCAACCCCGACGCATCTGAATGCGGCCTTTCCCGTCCATTAACGTTGGATATTCGACCTTGAATCATGCAATACGGTGAAGTCAGAAACAGCTGTCGAGTGGAAGGGTGAGATTTTGCAGATTTTTCTCACAACGCTTTCTACCCGCTCGCTCAGAAACAAGAAGCACACACACACACACACACAGAGACAGACAGACAGACAGACAGACAGACAGACAGACAGACAGACAGACAGACAGAGATTGAGAGAGAGGCAGGCAGGTAGGCAGGCATGCAGAGAGAGAGAGAGAGAGAGAGAGAGAGAGAGAGAGAGAGAGAGAGAGAGAGAGAGAGAGGGAATTTAAAATCATTATATTTCCGATTTACTATTCGACATAATGAGAAGTATGGCAAGGCATACGCGTGCGTGCGTGTGTGCGCGCGCGCGCGTGTGTGCGTGCGTGTTTGTGTGTATATGTGTGCATGCGTGCGTGTTTGTGTGTATGTGTGTACGTGCGTGTGCGTATGTGTGTATGCGAGCGTGCGTGCGTGCATATGTGTGTGTGTTTCTTTTTTCAGTTTTTTCTTTTCTTAAATATTCCACCTGCTCACCGGCCTGCCCTTCTGCGGTAATCCTGGCGCGCCAGAATGGAGGATGGAGTAGGATCATCATCACAGTGGAAGGGGCGAAACCTGGTCTGTAAAGAGCAGGCTGTGATGGCACTCTGGATAATCATCTCTACAAGGGAGACACCACGTCACCTTGGCCGCAGAATGGAGAGAACTCAGATGGAAGAATTAGGAGGGAAGCGGAAGATGTGGTGATTCCATCGCAGAGTGCGTTGCGGAAAATTGCAGGAGTGAAGATAAACACCCCAAAACACACTGTGAATACATTTTTTCTCCGTTTTTTGATCATCCTATTTTCAGCCAGGTGTTTACAAGGGAAATATTCCCCTCCTCCTTAAAAACGAATTAGCCATTACGAAAATTACATGGCAAAGCAGCTATCATTTCATCATAGGTAATGTAGGAGGTGGTACCTTTCCTTGCAAGTCGTGCTGCATACACCAAAATGCAGACAGTACACCGTCGCAACGTAATCCCAGAAATGTATTTTCTGTTTGCTTCCATTGGAATTGTGTTGGTGCCCGGAAAGAGGCCCGGATCTTCGATCGAATTTTTAGGCCACTGGAGACGGGCAAATGCTGGTAATTTCCTGCTCCAGCAAAACCATGCCTCATCAACGCCAGAATATTCTGGCGCATCATCGGACAGTGCGTCCTTGGAGGCAGACTGTCCATGCTGGAAGTCTGAGCCTCTCAGATATGCAAGTGTTAAAGGTCAACTTCTACATTAAGCACAGCAGCTTCCGCATTGCATTGATAACCATGATGCACGGAAAGTGCGGCTCAGACACTAGTCGCACTGCTGCTTGAGTCGCCATCGATCGAAGTTCCCTGTTTCATTCCAGATACTTGGGTTAGATGTTTGTTGACCTGACAAGGTACTACGAACACAAAGAGCTGCAGGAGTTGGGTTTTGGGTGTGTGACTAGTTGAAGAGACAGACACGCGCTGATAGTTATGTTACAAGTTCCAAACTCAGTGCTACAAAAGCTAGTATTTTGTACGTCTCCGCAACAATCACAGTGCAGCTGTCTTTGTGCTCTTCGGCCATTACATTTTCTTGGTGTATATTACAACATACTGCACACTACATGCATACTACAGCATCCGTCTACAACATCCTGCCAAAGCAGTTGGAAAGACGCTGCCAAAGAGACCATAAGAAGGGGGGGGGAGTCTTGAGGAATCAGCGGCTGGAGAACAAGAGGAAACGGAGGCTGGCGGAGCAGACTGCCATCTCCTCTCAGTTCTCAGAATTTGTGAGTGGGGAGTATAGCAGAGACTGCCGCACCGGAGTGGAACTCAAATTGCCCAGCCACACTCCAGAAGCTGTCCTCAAGCCATCTGGCCCAGCAACCAGGGAGCTACCCTTGTCTAGCGAGATAAACGGTTGGCTACTAACTGTATCACATCTGCATACAAAGCGCCCTCAGCCTGCAAATAGACATACATGGATTTCTACTGTGAGGTATCTGCTGTTCTGATTTGCCATAGCATTGAGGTCGAGCCTCAAAACTACCCGCAGCATTTCGAAGCGGTCAGAAAAGTGCTGCATAAGTAGCACGATGAGGGCGAACATTTTTAAGATCGGGCAGTAACGAATCACTGTCTTCGGATGTCATCGGCATCATGACGGAAAGAGCCTGAGTGAACAACATTAATTGGAAGCTTTGGAGGGTGTGCCCGTACAAAATGGCGGTGAAGGGGTCGATCCTAAGGCAGAGGCCCAAATAGCCAGTCTTTGCTGCCTCCATCACGCAACTGCCAACTGTGATGAATGACTGTCAGCTTGACATGCAGGAGTAAAAAAAAAAAAGAGTTGGGGGTACCAGTGGTGAGGTAGGGAGCAGAGTGAGTGACAGACAGACAGGCTGGCACGCAAGCAAGCAGGCAGAAAGACAGACAGGCAGGCAGGCAGGCATACAGACAGACAGACAGAGACAGACAGAGGCAGAGATAGACAGACAGTCAGACAAGCTGGCAGGCAGGCATACAGACAGACAGACAGAGACAGACAGAGACAGAGATAGACAGAAAGACAGACAAGCTGGCAGGCAGGCAGGCAGGAAGACAGAGAAACAGGGGCAGCCAGAACAGGACAACAGCCTGAGTGGATGTGGATGAGGAGAAATGCATGGAGAACGCTGGAGTTCCTCAATGAAACGAGATAAACAGACGACAACGATGACGACGACGACGACGATGACGGAAACAAAATTATATAAACAGGACCGGCAACCCAAGGAGCCAGGGACTTCTCAAACAACCCTGCCAATGTGTGTATCTTCTGACCTCCATCACCACCAAACCCAGTCTAACGCCGAAGGGCAAAGCGTGTGTAAGCTCAACCTCTCCCAGAGGACGGAGCAGGGAGTCGGCGCTGTCTGCGGCGGCGTTCTTCACAGCACTGCAGGGAAGATGCAGCCGCTGCTTAAATTAACAGCCGCTGCTTAACAGCCGTGCTTAACAGCCGCTACTTAACTGTCAATGCTTAACTAACGCCCACTCCAAGCACGGCGACGCAGGGCAGAGCAGGCAGGGGAGGACTCGAGGAGGCGGAGTGCTGCTCCAACCCTCCCTCGGACCCAGCTGATCGATATCGCTACACAGGTGTTGGTCCATCGATCACCCTCCTACTCACCCACCATCGCTCGCTGACTCAGGCACTACCAACTCAGGTAGATGGACTACGGGTAAGGAGGGTAAGGAGGGGTGAGTGGTCTGGGTAGGGGTGGAGTGGCGGTTGCGTGGGTGTTGCACAGGTAGGGGGAAAGAATTAGTTGAGGCCGAGATGGCACAAGGAAGACGCAGAGGAGAGAATAGTGGATACAAGCCTGAGCGATGAGTTGAAGCGAGTGGCACAGCAGCAAAAGCCGGGAAGACATGAAGGCAGCAAGGCACAGAACAAAGATGACATGTAATGCATTAAATAAATAACTATCAAATGTCTTGAGCAGAACAACTCCACAATGGATTCCGTCACACTGTGAAATATATCGGAATGAACAAGCTAATAAACTAGCCAAAGAACAAACAAGAAGGGCAAAGCCCATACGACTCACATGCTTGACCTTGACCTTTACATGACCTTGAGGTGACCCTCAAGGTCAAGGTCAAACAACTAAACCTACCAATGACATCATACACTAAGAAATGCTTTACACATTTTCCCTACCAAAATACATGTGACCTTGACCCAAGGTCAAGGTCATCCAAGGTCATGCAACACAAAGCTGTTAATTCAAGACATAGGAAGCACAATGGTGCTTATTGGCACTTTCTACCATGAGATATGGTCACTTTTAGTGGTCCACTACCCCATATTGGTCACATTTCATAAGGGTCAAAGTGACCTTGACCTTGATGATATGTGACCAAATGTGTCTCATGATGAAAGTATAACATGTGCCCCACATAATTATTAAGTTTGAAACAGTTATCTTCCATAGTTCAGGGTCAAGGTCACTTCAAAATATGTATACAATCCAACTTTGAAGAGCTCCTGTGACCTTGACCTTGAAGCAAGGTCAACCAAACTGGTATCAAAAGATAGGGCTTACTTTGCCCTATATACCATATATAGGTCAGATATCCAATCTAAAAAACTTAAGAGAAAATTGAGAAAATGTGAAAAATGGCAGGTTTTTTAGACAACATTTATGGCCCTTGCGACCTTGACCTTGAAGCAAGGTCAAGTCACCATGTATGGTTTTTGACGCCTTGTCATCATACACCATCATGCCAAATTGGGTGTTGATAGACTTAATAGTCTCCGAGAAAAATCCAACGTTAAAGTTTTAAACGGACGCCTGGACGCCCGGACGCCCGGACGGACGAATCGGGTGAGTACATAGACTCACTTTTGCTTCGCATGTGAGTCAAAAAACAACGAAGTTGTCACTACAGAGATGATCACATCATCAAATATCTGCACTGGACATCACAGCTGAAGGACAGCTACCACCAGCTACCCCAACAAGAACAGGTGACAATCTTCCCACTGAGGACAGGGCACTGTTAGCTGAGATACCACATGCACCGATAACTCCATCTGTCCCCATCGTCAACACGCTGTTGTGGAGAAGCAGAAGAGACTGTTAACCAGTTCTCCAGGCCTGCAAAAATCACCACAAACTAAAAGAAGAGTTATGGCCACAACCAGTTGTTGAGTCCAAAAACTGTATGGACCGTTGGACCAACTGCGCAGAACAGCACACTTCATTGCAAGAACTGCTGGTCTCAAGTGTGACGTCATTGCAAGAACTGGTCTCCAAGTGTGACGTCATTGCAAGAACTGGTCTCCAAGTGTGACTTCATTGCAAGAACTGGTCTCCAAGTGTGACGTCATTGCAAGAACTGGTCTCCAAGTGTGACGGCGTTGCAAGAACTGGTCTCCAAGTGTGACGTCATTGCAAGAACTGGTCTCCAAGTGTGACGTCATTGCAAGAACTGGTCTCCAAGTGTGACGTCATTGCAAGAACTGGTCTCCAAGTGTGACGTCATTGCAAGAACTGGTCTCCAAGTGTGACGTCATTGCAAGAACTGGTCTCCAAGTGTGACGTCATTGCAAGAACTGGTCTCCAAGTGTGACGTCATTGCAAGAACTGGTCTCAAGTGTGACGGCGTTGCAAGAACTGGTCTCCAAGTGTGACGTCATTGCAAGAACTGGTCTCCAAGTGTGACGTCATTGCAAGAACTGGTCTCAAGTGTGACGGCGTTGCAAGAACTGGTCTCCAAGTGTGACGTCATTGCAAGAACTGGTCTCCAAGTGTGACGTCATTGCAAGAACTGGTCTCCAAGTGTGACGGCGTTCAGAAGAAGATTACTCAATTTTAAACGAGAAACAAGCAAGTAAAGCTGATTGAGACGGTAGTTCAGAAGAAAGTATTTAAAGAATAGATCATGCCAGCCTGAGAGCACGCGAGCAAATAATCACTTAAGCCCGTAAATAAACGGAATAAATAGTATGAAGACATTTACAGAGACAGACACACACACGGACACACACACACACACACACACACACACACACACACAGAGGAGACCGACTGACTGGCTGGCTAGGTGACAGACTGGCTTCCTGACAGACTGATTGCCTGACAGACTGGCTTCCTGACAGACTGATTGCCTGACAGACTGGCTTCCTGACAGACTGATTGCCTGACAGACTGGCTTCCTGACAGATTGATTGCCTGACAGACTGGCTTCCTGACAGACTGATTGCCTGACAGACTGGCTTCCTGACAGACTGATTGCCTGACAGACTGGCTTCCTGACAGACTGATTGCCTGACAGACTGGCTTCCTGACAGACTGATTGCCTGACAGACTGATTGCCTGACAGACTGATTGCCTGACAGACTGGCTTCCTGACAGACTGATTGCCTGACAGACTGGCTTCCTGACAGACTGATTGCCTGACAGACTGGCTTCCTGACAGACTGATTGCCTGACAGACTGGGTTCCTGACAGACTGATTGCCTGACAGACTGATTGCCTGACAGACTGGCTTCCTGACAGACTGATTGCCTGACAGACTGGCTTCCTGACAGACTGATTGCCTGACAGACTGGCTTCCTGACAGACTGATTGCCTGACAGACTGGCTTCCTGACAGACTGATTGCCTGACAGACTGGCTTCCTGACAGACTGGCTTCCTGACAGACTGATTGCCTGACAGACTGATTGCCTGACAGACTGGCTTCCTGACAGACTGATTGCCTGACAGACTGGCTTCCTGACAGACTGGCTTCCTGACAGACTGATTGCCTGACAGACTGATTGCCTGACAGACTGGCTTCCTGACAGACTGATTGCCTGACAGACTGGCTTCCTGACAGACTGATTGCCTGACAGACTGGCTTCCTGACAGATTGATTGCCTGACAGACTGGCTTCCTGACAGATTGATTGCCTGACAGACTGATTGCCTGACAGACTGGCTTCCTGACAGACTGATTGCCTGACAGACTGATTGCCTGCCTGACTGGCTTCCTGACAGACTGGCTTCCTGACAGATTGATTGCCTGACAGACTGATTGCCTGACAGACTGGCTTCCTGACAGATTGATTGCCTGACAGACTGATTGCCTGCCTGACTGGCTTCCTGACAGACTGGCTTCCTGACAGACTGGCTTCCTGACAGACTGGCTTCCTGACAGACTGATTGCCTGCCTGACTCCCTGAGAGATAAGGAGAGACTCGTAAGACTACTATCACTTTCATATAAAAGTAGGTGCAGCTTCCAAGATTCGCATCAGGCACACCAGGCCTACCTGGTGTCTGCCATAGAGCTACAAGTGACTATCTATCTATACTGTATCATCGGTTCTTCCCATTACATCCATGGTCCCACAACCATCATCAAGCTATGCTGACCTACTGACAGAATCTGTGCAGCCACATCTGCAACCCTTGTATCACTGAATACTCTTCCCCCTCAGGCTGCAGACAGCTCTGATTGGTGTATGGAGTGGCGACGTCTGGTGACGTATTGGAGGTCGACTGAAGTCGGGTTGTTAGGCATCGTGCTTGCATCATATCATGCATATCCAGTGTCACGAAAGCATGCCATTAACGCTGTATAGGTTTATCGTTAAAATAGCAACCCTTGTTCTTAATCTAAATACGGAACATAATAATCTGTGTTCCTTTAAAAAATGTCTGTAATAAGACATTTCTCATAAATAAAACCGTTCGGCAGTTACAACAAAAGCAAGTACGGCAAAAAAATCATTAATGTTGCGGTATCATGACCAACAAATTGAAATAGGGTCGGTAGGTCAGCCTGAACCCCACCCCCACCCCCACCCCCCTTTTTAAAACTTTTTTTTTAAATAGTAGAGGCCAGGTTGAACATAAATCAATTTTCTCATTTGCTGAGAACGCTTTTTAAAACGTAAACAGTGCATTCCTTGAGTAGTTGGAGGGCAAGGATGGTGGGACAGCACGCATTTCCACACACACACACACACACACACACCACCACCCCACCCCACCACCCCACCCCAGCCCGATGATAAAAAAACAAACTTGGGGGTCTGCAGAAAAAAAGGGTCGATCGCGTTACCGTAACCACACCTTTTTTGCCTAATCAACAACAACAACAACAATAACAACAACAATCAAGCAATGACATCGGCAGGTTACCGATACATATACGAACACCCCCAGCAGGACAGAGAGAAAGTTTTGGACCTCGTTCCCGAAAGAAAAAAAACCCAAACATACACAAATCAAGCAACGACTTCAGATCAGGGGCATTCATAACTGCGACATCAGCACTTGAGCCTTTGCTGAGCATACCGAAGCTCACTTAGCATGCTGATCGGCGTGGAACGCGGAAATGTCACGCCTGAAGCAGTGGAATGACAAAATCAAGGGTTCGTCAATCTTGGCTGCACACAATGCAAGACATGAAATTTCATTTCCTCCCATTGTCCTATGCAGCTCTTCACAATTTTAATGTAATCAGACCAGCCATGTAACTGCCGCTAGGGCAGTTACTTTTTGTACAAATGTAGTTTCCACCGGTATTTTGCATGTATCCTTTAGTACGAGCGTAATTGCCGTTTTGGGCAGTTAACCTTTGTGATTGTTATGTGTGACTTTAGAGGGAGATTACCTAGTGTTGTCTATTACCCTTTGCATCATTTTGTATAGTGGATTCCCTCCCTTTGATGGGAACTATTTTCTTATTATTACGCGATAAAAAGGAGTTCGGTTTGTATGTGTATAAATGCGCCATTTCCGGTTTAGAGCTCACCTCAGAGTGAGTTACATTCGATCAAGAGATTCTCAGAGGAACACACTGGGGTCGCTCCCTGACAAACTTCCTGCCTCTTCAACACAGATTCATTTGGACAACGAGGTATATTTGTTCAAACTAGCCCCTGTTTTTCCTGTGAATAACTGGTTTGTAACTTGTTTATGGTCTTTCATTCAGTGTCTACATTGTGATATTATTGCTCGAACATTTTTTGCTTTTTATCTTGAATTCGTCACTTGAGTTTCTTATGGTTTCATTTTGTTCATTTTTCAGTTTTTACGGTGCTATTTCAATAAATACGGACGGATGAATTTGACACCAGTCTTAGCGTTGGATTGAATCAAAATCGGATGAGAGGCAGCGACAGCCATCCTTCTGACTCGACTCATCATACTTTCCTTTCTCCTTCAACTCTTCTATCGACCTTTCTCACCTAGGAGAGATTATTCCTTCCAGCAACGTCTTCTAAGCAACAAAACATTTCTACTGAAAGGCTGATAAACAAACCGTTTGCAGTTCCCATATTAATTTTACTGAGAGTCATCTTTTACAACTGCACACATGGACAAAACAATCTGTACACGCTTCCTCTGACAGGCGAACTACTCATTGCTCTCAAGTTGTCGCTTACATTGTATAATCAATCTCATCTTGCGATTTTCCCCCCCTGTCGTCATCGTTTCTAATACATCGATCACAACAACAACAAACACAACAAAACAACAACAAGCAAGAGTAGGGAGAAGAAAAAACCGAAACAAACAAGCCAGGCCGTCGTGCGACCTCGTAGGAAATGTGCCGTTTGCCATGCACAACCTCAGGACAGAGAAGAGGAACTACGAAGGGTACAAGCTGGTCGTTTTCAAGGACGGCCACACTGACAGATTCCTGCCAAATCCTCGGTCAATGCAAGAGTCCAGAAGCTCATCGAACGACAAACAGAGCCCCTGAGTGGGGAGCGAAGCACAAACAGCCGTCTTCGATTGTAGCCCCTTTGCAGCGGCCCTGCGCTGCAAGTTACCTGTCTGGGCGCACGTATGCACACTGGCGATGAGGGACGCCTCCCAGACCAGAAATGTGCTCTTTGGGGCAGCAAGGCCCAATGTTTTCCTCAGTATCATTCCTGACGGGTAGCAGGCGCGCTAACATGAGGTTTAAGTCCCGAGCAAATCGCTCGTTTCTCTTGCTTCAGCAGTGGATTCAAGTTCAACTTGAGAAATGAAACTCTCCCCCCAATAAAAGTTGATCTATATTCGCCAATGTTCTTTCATTATTGTGTCTCTTTCATTTCCATACAATCAGAAGTTTTCTGCAGCAGAAACCGGTTAGGCAAGAGAAGATAACTGAAAACAAAAAGGAGGGCAGACATTCGTCAAAGCAAGAATCTCCTGTGAAGCAGATGCACTCCGGGCATGGCGTATTGAAAGACACAAGCATCTCTGTGTGTATTCAAATGCTTAGCTTAGATCAACAACAAGAGATCATTTGGCCGACAACCATACTGCTCAAAACAAATTTCAAGTGCTGGACACTTCCTACTGTCCGCAAGAGTCGTAAAGGTAGTCTTACAATGAGAGATTGCACAATCTAGAGACTAACCATCTCCGACTTCTAGGAGCTCATAGGGCTGCACACCTGAGAGACTAACTAGTCAGGAACCAAGTGATTTACGAACTCAACGAAAGAAATTTGACAGGGTTATTTATTCAAAATAACTTGAGATAAACGGTATTTGCTCATGCGCAAAGATCAACGTCTCTACAATGTCGCATAGATGTTTTCACGATTTCCACTCTGTGTACAAGGGCTATTCAGGTGATTAATACGGCCATCCATCCCTACGCTTGAGTCTCAGATCTTTGAACCAAGGAAAGTCAAAGATGCCAATGTTTTGGTCCTGGCTGTCTGGACGTTTTCGAGACCATTCATGAACAAGGAAGCGCCGTCAACAGCGGCCTGTCACCACACGTGAGAAGGTGCTCGTGTCAAAGCCAGCCAAGGCAGAGTCAACAAGGCTGCCACAAGCACCTGGACATACAGAAGAAAAGTCCGCGCTGGGCATGACAGCCGTCTGCACCTCTTGGAGCACGTGTCTCCACGCCTGGCACCTTGAGACCTCTTCAGATGGCAGGGGGCCCTGGAGGGCCCTGGAGGTACCTTTTCCCCTTCAGCGACCACGCGCTACCTCAGGCCTTCTCCTGTTCGCTATCTTCGGCAGCTGTGCGCGCCAGAGGACACTGTTTATTGGGTTTGCCAAATACAGCTCAATCACAAAGATAAGTTGTCTCACTATGATTGTGACCGAAAAAACGTCAAATTCGGAAAATTCCATACTTCATGGACAATCGGGTACAAATTAAATAACAAGACATTAATCGAAGTGTGTAATATTTATCCCCATAAAATCAATGTGACAACAACAACAAGGACAGAAAAGGGTTAGCTCCTCTTACAACATCACGTTAGACCGTCAAATGCAATTATCTTCATGCATTTGCACATATGCTCAATAACTTCCTCATACCGTTCTCATTGGTTTCGGGTTGCAAGACTTTACATACGCATAGGACAGTTATTTCCCATGGTCACAACGCATAGGACAGTTATTTCCCATGGTCACAACGCATAGGACAGTTGTTTCCCATGGTCACAACGCATAGGACAGTTATTTCCCATGGTCACAACGCATAGGACAGTTATTTCCCATGGGCACAACACGTCATGAGAACATGGCGTGCGACAAGCCAGGTCAAAGTGACACGGATGACATATTTCCGCCAAATCCACTTGTCAACAGCACGGCCCAGGGTCCAGACAGGAGCATGACAGAGACATGCAGCAGAGGGGGACGGCAAACAGAGGCTGCCTTCACAGCGCTCATGGCGCTGCCAGAGTCCTTGACCAGGTGTCTGCCTGCCAGAGCTGCCGCACGTAGGCAAAACTTAGGGAGAAACCAGAGTTTCATATAACAACCCCCCCACCCCCCACCCCCACCCACCCCCACCCACCCCCACTCCCGATGAATCTGATGAGCCAGCAGATGGACATTTCGGTCAATGGCAGTAAGTGTAGAGAGAATTTTCAAGATATGTTGTACTATGACCTTAACCCAACCGTCACTAAAATGAGGACATTCTTCATTACACTGGGAATAAACCTTCAAATGTGCAGTTTGTAAAAAGATTATTGAAGAATTTCGTTCCCACCTTTTGAAAGGACTTTGTTCCGACCAGTAATTAAAGACGGTCTGTCGGCTTGATGAGACACTTTTGGGCACGTCAACAGTAGAGAAACACACATAGAAAAAGCTAATATTAAGACTGACTGCAATGCTACTCAATGGTGACTGAAATGATGGATCTACTGACTGCAATGACGGATGGGTCTCTCTCGTAAACGAAGCTCACAAAGTCCCATTGTTGATGCCAACAGTTCAGAGGTCAAATGGTTCAGGAAACAAGGGATTTAAAAGAATTATATTCCCAAGCATCATGCATCAACGTTCACCTTTACAACTGCAAATGAGCATATTTCTTGGTGCTTGGAATGCGTTGTTTAGTTACATAGACTGCAAGTAGATAGCAAGTGCTCGAATGGGTTCCATCGGAATCCCTCCAGCCCCTTGAACCATCAACACTACGTTCAGTCTGCAGTCATTCCCTGCTAGAGGTCATCCGAAATTAATCTTCTTAATGGAGGCTCGAAAGCCTCAGCACGAATTCTAACCTATGTGGTTGTCTATGTACCATGCAGTAGGATTGTCGACTCATGTTGGCAATTAGACGCCTTCTTATACGAATTCAGTCCGATGTGCAAAGTAAGGACTGTGTTCACTTGATCGTGTTACATATTCGTACATTGTCCGTGTTTCGTTAGCTCTGTGCCTGTAAAGAGGGTTATCCTCTATGCATTTTCCAGCGCGGGGTAGATGGAGTGAAATTGTTAAGTCCCTTCAGATACAATAGAAGCAAAGCCATGTTCAGCTGCAGACACCAAAACGTTAAATGTCCCCCGTCGCAAAAAGAAAACCCAAGGACAGCGAGCTTTTTCTTACATCGGCCCTGTAGCGTGGAATAGCCTACCTATCTCTGTCCGTCACTCTGATTCCATGTCCCAGTTCAAAACCTCCC
>JAWQFJ010002664.1:257659-272659 GCA_034096865.1 Theodoxus fluviatilis | reverse complement strand
ACTTCTTCAATTTCGTTGCAAGCCACACGTACCCTGCTCGTTGCCACTGGCAACGTCTCTCTGTCAGAGGGTCCTCCTCCTTCAGAATCTAGCTTCAGAACAGAGAGCAGAAGCGATCTCTATGGATTGGGTGCTAATGTTGCATACAAAATCAAACAATAGACGGCAGGGCTTCCAACAATGAGATTTTCAGGAACGAAGCTGGAGGACGTCCACTATAATATCTACACTGAAAACCTTCGGAAGGCCAACAGTATTACTACGACCTCTACACACTGCAAGTATGAGGAAAGGCCTCCACCACACACTACATGTATACACCATTCAGCATTTGAAACACGTCGTCCAGAGTAATATGAGGCACTCATGAAAAATGTTGAGGAGTGGAAGGAAATCACAGAAGACAGTGGAGGTGTAGCAGGAAATCCATCAGTGCAGACTGCTGTGTGAGACACCTAGCTCAGTGTAGCAGCCACGGTCACACCGTACCAGCCACCCTGCCTCAGGCACGGGTGGAAGATCGATCCATCAAGTCTGAGAATTTGGGGTCATTGACCGAGGGCTGGGTTCGTCTTGTAAGAGGGGAAGTGGTGGTGGTGGTGGTGATGTGTGTATGTGTGTGTAGGAGAGGTAGGGAGGAGAGGAAGGGGAGGGGGAGGGGGAGGGGGGAGCGGGAGGAGGGGGGAGCGGGAGGGGGGAGCGGGAAGGGGGGTGAAGAGGGGAAAGGGGGAGGGGGAGGAAGGAGGAGGAGGGAGGAGGAGGTGGAGAGAGGAGGAGGAGGAGGAGGAGGAGGAGGAGGAGGAGGAGGAGGAGGAGGAGGAGGAGGAGGAGGAGGAGGAGGAGGAGGAGGAGGAGGAGGAGGACGAGGAGGAAAAGGAGGAGGAAAAGGAGGAGGACGAGGAGGAGGAGGAGGAATGAGGATGAGAAGGAGAAGGAGGAGGAGGAAGGAGGAGGAGGAGGAAGGAGGAGGAGGAAGGAGGAGGAGGAGGAGGAGGAGGAGGAGGAAGGAGGAGGAGGAGGAGGAGGAGGAGGAGGAGGAGGAAGGAGGAGGAGTAGGAGGAGGAGGAGGAGGAGGAGGAGGAAGGAGGAGGAGGAGGAGGAGGAGGAGGAGGAGGAGGAAGAAGGAGGATAAGGAGGAGGAGGAGGAGGAGGAGGAGGAGGAGGAGGAGGAGGAGGAGGAGGGGGGGGAGGCGGGAGGAGCGGGAGGAGGGAAGAGAGAGAAGCAGGAGCAAGAGCAACATGGATGCCAACATGTTGGAGAGTCTGTTTCGAAAACAACCAAAGAAATATTCATAAGGGGATTCAGGTATGTGAGACAATGAGTCACAGGCTTCTAGGGCATGCGGACTTGTACACCACGCCCAACCACACACTAGGCCCTACCAGCAGGTGGCAGCGGAGTAATTTTCCAACCGACCACACAGGTAAATTGGGGACACAGAACACAATCGTCCGATCCTAGCAACAGGGGGAAGACCAAATCACCTGACCTACCAGCTGTGAATGTAAGCACTAGAGCTCGGCATAATGCCTTGCAAGTAAAACACCTGTCAAATGCTTACCAAATCATGAAAAAGAGGATGTAAACAAACTGACCATCTCCCGACAGTACAAAAGTTCATAGGAAAATATCTGGAACAAGCAATTCACAAATCTGATAAATTGACTGACTCCTCAGATCTATTAGCTTTTCAAAACATGTTCAGACATATTTGAAAAACTCTTCTATAACAAGCAAAAATGCAAATAGGTTCACACATTGTATTTACTTGCCTTCACATTGTAAACTTATTCTACAATTTAAATCAAACACAACTACACACCCATGCACACATGAATGCATGCACACACGCACGCACACGCACACAAACACACACACACATAGTGTGCACTAAATCACGCACACACACACACACATAGTGTGCACTAAATCACTGCAAAACTGTTGGACTCCAAGCAGACATCAGCAGCACTGAAAGCACATCAACAACAACAACAGCAACAACAACAGATACTTACAACATAGGCGTAGAACTCATCCTCGTTGTCTGACTTCTCTACGTCCCTGTCACTCTGTGAGCTGAGCACTGGGCGGATGAAGTTGCAGTACAACTTGTAGATGAGCACTGTACCCAGTCCAAAGCCTATGCCCAGGATGCATACCACACCTGCTGCCCTCACTGCAAAGACATAAAGGACAGGTAAGCCTCCTTCACTTGCCACAGAAGGATGACACAGTCATTGTCACAAGTGACTTTACGCACAGCCCTCCATGCCAAATACAGTTTGTAGCAAACTGAAAGACATGAGAACGACCACATTTTCCTGTGAGAAATAAGAAGCACTTTGATGACAAGAAAAATCCTGTTTTGGGGGGGAGGGGGATCATCTTTCTGCAAACAAATCTTTCCTTGCAGCTGAAAATGTATTAGTTTAGGATGCTCCTTCCACTGCAGTTACTGCCCGATGTGAGGTATGCTGATTCTACTTTTGAAAGACAATGAAAACAGGTAAAATGATATGAATGAAGTCACATCAACAAACAACAATTAAAAGTCCCCATAGCGACTTTCTCCACCCTTCAATGGTATCCCTGTTCATCCCTTCTCTGCCCATCTTTGATTTACTCTTCAGTCGCTGTAATGTAGATGGACAGTTAACTGCATGTCCTCCACAGAAGCAACGAAAAGTAGCCTAAGATGGGCGGAGACGGGCGGAGGGCATACCAGCCAAGAGTGGAGAAAACCCTTGCCAAATAAATATATGATGGAAAAGGGGTTACCCAACAAAAACAAAGCAGAGACATTCATAAAATAAAACACCTAACCACATTATTTCTCATCCTAATCATGACACACATATCAATAAAGTTTTGCATCCTGAAAGATGAACTCACTGAAGGGCCAATAATCAGCATGATTGGATCAAATTCAATTCAGAAAAAAGCACATTACTCCAGTGTGGATTTGAACAGACAGAAACACTACACTCCTACCCTCACTCCTCTCACTGCTGCATCCCAGGTCCATTCTGAGATTTGAAATGGAGTGGCCTGGTTTTTCTACAGACCTCCAGAGTGAGTGAGACCATGACTCAGTTTCTTTGCAGTTACTACACAGTACAAGATTCAAATCCATGTGTTCCCAGGTCCCACTTTCAAAACAGTGGAACAATGGCTTTGAAACCACCACCTTCCAATGCTGCCATTTTGTTTTCCCAGCTTCTTAAGGGTAACAAAGTGTTGGATGGTGGCAGTTATGCAAACGAAAAATATCAAGAATATATTGTTGCTTTCACAGCTTTTCCACAATCATGGTTTTCTGTGGTTAGTTGCAGTTAGATGTTGGAAAAAATCAGTTATTTCTGAGCCAGTCCAATGAGAGAGAGAGAGAGAGAGAGAGAGAGAGAGAGAGAGAGAGAGAGAGAGAGAGAGAGAGAGAGAGAGAAAGAGAGAGAGATAGAGAGAAAGAGATAGAGAGAGAGAGAGACAGACAGACAGACAGACAGATAGACAGATGGACGGACAGACGGATGGACAGCTAGCCAGCCAGATGGTCTGCCAGCCAGCCACACAGAAGCCACAGAGACAGCCAGACAGACACACATACACACACAGACAGACAGACAGAACGACAGACAGACAGACAGAACGACAGACAGAACGACAGACAGACAGACAGACAGACAGACAGACAGACAGACAGACAGACTGACAGACAGACTGACAGACAGACAGACACACATACACACACAGGCAGACAGACAGACAGACAGACACACATACACACGCAGACAGACAGACAGACAGACAGACTGACAGACACACATACACAGGCAGACAGACAGGCAGACAGACACACATACACACGCAGACAGACAGACATACGGACAGACAGACAGACAGACAGACAGACAGACAGACAGACAGACAGGCAGGCAGGCAGGAAGGCAGGCACTCAGACACATAGATACACAGAAACAGAACAAAAGACAGAGGCATTCAAAGGTGGACAGAGAACCAGAGACAGAGACAGAAAGAAATATACACACAGAGACTGGGAATATGGCCATCACCAGGGCAGTGAAAAATACATAGTACGGGTCCAGCAGCATGAGGAAACCACACCAAATGGCCTCAATGGGAAATCGTAATAGACAACTTGCCTATGGCGTCACTAGGTTAGACTGAACATGTCTGCTCCACAACAACAACACAGAGCTAGTTTAGAAAGACTAGTTTAGGCCCACGTTAGAAACTTGTGAAAAGTCAAGTATTCAATCAAATATACTGTGGGGACAGCACACCATATTCCACTTTTTCACAACATATTGGATTAATCCACCAATTCTCCTTAATACACTGGTATAGCAGAGTTATAATCATAAATAGGCTGGCAGCGTGTCACTAGAAAAGAGAGGATAGTATGTCAGTCACAGGATACTCACGTCCTACAGACAATCAAGGGTAGTCTAAAGGAAGAATCTCAAACCACAGGCGGTCTACATCTTTTCGTGTACCTCACTGTCTTCATCCTGATAAGGCAGCGTTCAGTTGCTTCGAAAGAGGGTCTTCGGTAGTGTTCAACCAGTGGAACTTGGCACACTAGTGGAGGGTATATATGAAGTAGGCAAGGCTGAATTCACCGTATCCGGTAGCAAAAGGCCACTAGGTTAAACATATGATTTGTATTGTGTCTGTCGTTTTTGACATAAATATATTAAATGAAATGCTGCTTTGAGAATGTCAAGAGACATGTCTACGTATGTGTGGCTGTGTAATATGTACAGTTAGACTGCCTGGATGGTTGACCGGCTCGAGTTGCATATTAATTTCGTCCACACTGAATGTAGATAGGACTATGTACCAGTTACTTTCCATGTCCTCCCTTTGCAGCTGTCTGATCTGACTGTGTCTGCCTATTACTATTAGTTTCTATCATTTCATGTCGGTCTGTTTCTCTCTCTCTCTCTCTCTCTCTCTCTCTCTCTCTCTCTCTCTCTCTCTGCATGCATGCAAGTGTGTGTGTGTGTTTTCCTGCAACTCTCTCTCTCTCTCTCTCTCTCTCTCTCTCTCTCTCTCTCTCTCTCTCAGCAAGATCCACAATCATTCTACAACACACTAGGGGGTTGTGAATGTCACCTGACCACTGGCCTCGATGTAATAACACTACCATACAGAAGCAAATAGAGGGAGATAGCGAAGGTCATACAGGACATAAGTAATAGGTTGGGGAGAGATTCGGTGAGGATGGACAATGATGCTGGACGGGGAGGGAGAGAGGGGCGAAGTGAGATTGAGGACGGATGAGCGGAAAGGGGGTTATGGAAGTGTGGGTGTGTGGGTGGATTGGTGGGCAAAGGTTGGGGAGGTATCAAAGTGCATGCAGCCAGCCAACCGCGAACTTGACACCCCTGCTGTAGTCAGGCTCCACTAACAGGACTGTGCAGCCAACACCATGAGGCAACGAGCTGTAGAGCGACCCTACCACCAACCAGCCTTAGGTTAGCTTCTCAGCCCAAATGCTCCCACAGACATTATGCTAATTATTCGAGGTATGTCCAGCTTATGTAAGCATGGCAAAGTCATTATCATGAAGCCACCTCCAGGGAAATCTATGCACTTGATCGATCCGACAAGTCAAACTGCTACAAACACATCACGACAAATCAGTTATATTGACGGCTTGCGGTTTATCTCGGAGAAGAATTGTGATCAACAACGAAGTAATGAGGCTGATTAAGTTCGAACAGAGATACACAATGGTGCGGGACGAACGGGAGAGGAGTGGGATGAATTCCACACAAGTGCTGATGTTTGGGATCAGACAGCTCAATACCAGTACAGAAAAGATTTGTGGGGAGATGGAGAGAATTCTGAAGATAGAGACCACCACGGCAATATCCATAAATGACAGAAAACCTCGGTCTGATGGGAACTGGTTTTTCTGAGCAGAATAGTTGATGTCCATTAAGACAAAGTCACAGGGATAGTTGAAAACCCGTGTCAGGCCTGATCGAGACAGCAAATGCTAGGTGATTAGATCAAACTGTGCTTTACTTCCATCCTGTTTCCTCTGCATGAATGCTAGCCCGCCTGTTTGTATGTATCTCTGTGCATCTGCCTCTGTATGTGTGTGTGTGTGTGTGTCCTTGTGTGTGTGTGTGTGTCCTTTTGTGTGTGTGTGTGTCCTTTTGTGTGTGTGTGTGTGTGTGTGTGTGTGTGTGTGTGTGTGTGTGTGTCCTTGTGTGTGTGTGTGTGTGTGTGTGTGTGTGTGTCCTTGTGTGTGTGTGTGTCCTTGTGTGTGTGTGTGTCCTTGTGTGTGTGTGTGTCCTTGTGTGTGTGTGTGTGTGTGTCCTTGTGTGTGTGTGTGTGTCCTTGTGTGTGTGTGTGTGTGTGTGTGTGTGTGTGTGAGAGAGACTCCCAGTCAATTAGACTGACTACAAATTCTTTGATTGTCATTCGGCCACCCACCCACCCCTTCTCTTTGTCAAAGAAATGGCAACCTTTCTTTGAACTAAAGGAAGAGAGACAAGCAGTTCCCACCTACCTATTTGTGTTTGTGTGTGTGTGTGTGTGTGTGTGTGTGTGTGTGTGTGTGTGTGTGTGTGTGTGTGTGTGTGTGTGTGTGTGTCAGTGTGTGTCCATGTTACCTGAAACAAGCAACTTTTTTTTTGGGGGGGTGGGGGGGGGGGGGGGGGGGGGAATGGGGGTGGGGGGGAAGAAAGAGGCTTACATAAATGAAGTCAAGATCTATGCAGAACCCATGTAAGTCTTGTACATTCTTCAAGAGTGCCAAGAATGATAATTTTGGACTCCCTATAAACTAATTACCTTTTCTGACACAAATGCAGAGGCTGAAACTTGCTTGCACTGTGAGGATTGCTGGAAGGGCTTCCTTCTGTGGTGACATCGCCAATTTACAGCAGGCCATGATTAAATAGGCACACACCCATGCCCACGGCAAAAATCCATTTATCATACATGTATACATACATGTATCAATCTCCAAACCATAGGATGTCCATCCAGCCCATACTTCCCTCCTTACCTACAACTGGTTCCCTATCCAAACTGGACACTCCAACTTCTAATCTGACTGGCCAGAGTCAATCCAGGTGTCCACCTGAACCAAGTTCTATCTATCCAAATGATAAACATAGTGTTCTGGCTGCAGTGAAGGTAGCGAACACAACTGCTTCATGCTTGGCAGAGGGTAGTATTAGTGACTGTAGACAAAGCTCAGCTTGCCAAATTAACCCTGTTGTGTACTTGACACCTGAGAAGAAAAAAACAACTTAGAGAGAGAGAGAGAGAGAGAGAGAGAGAGAGAGAGAGAGAGAGAGAGAGAGAGAGAGAGAGAGATCAAACCAACATTCCAGTTTTCAAACGAAGTGGTCAACAGCTTTAGACACAAGTATAATATAAGTGTACACTCTGGTACACATAATCACCTTTATGGGGAAAAAAGAGAAAAATTCTGGATCCTGGGCCAATCAAGTCCTGAGAAATGAGTATCCCTTTGAGATGTTTATTAGAAAGTCTCAGCTTTTTAACTAATATTGTTAACATTAATTATTAGAGAAATGGTAAATGGAGGCACTAGAAATTCACACCGGAAGCAATGAATCACTTCTAAGTTATATTGCTATCTTATGAACAACATGGAAGAGCCATATTTGGTCAACAGATCTTATCACAAACAACCTGCTTTCTCCATGACATAGCAGACAGTTGACATATCCAGTCTCCCATAGTATCTGCTCTATGCACTAATGTGTTTATCTCACTCTGGAAACTGGACATTGGCTTAGTAATTAAAGCAGTAAGCAGCACGCAGTCCCTGATGGAAGAAAGAGTCAAACCCTCACCAGAGACAGAGCAATAGACAGAGGAATGCAGGAGTCAAACCCTCACAGAGACAGAGCTATAGACAGAGGAATGCAGGAGTCAAACCCTCACCAGAGACAGAGCAATAGACAGAGGAATGCAGGAGTCAAACCCTCACCAGAGACAGAGCAATAGACAGAGGAATGCAGGAGTCAAACCCTCACCAGAGACAGAGCAATAGACAGAGGAATGCAGGAGTCAAACCCTCACCAGAGACAGAGCAATAGACAGAGGAATGCAGGAGTCAAACCCTCACCAGAGACAGAGCTATAGACAGAGGAATGCAGGAGTCAAACCCTCACCAGAGACAGAGCAATAGACAGAGGAATGCAGGAGTCAAACCCTCACCAGAGACAGAGCTATAGACAGAGGAATGCAGGAGTCAAACCCTCACCAGAGACAGAGCAATAGACAGAGGAATGCAGGAGAGTGGCCAGGAGGCAGGGCATACTGAGAGTCAACACCCAGGTATCCATAGGTGCACTGTGAAGAAAGAGTCAAACCCTCACCAGAGACAGAGCAATAGACAGAGGAATGCAGGAGAGTGGCCAGGAGGCAGGGCATACTGAGAGTCAACACCCAGGTATCCATAGGTGCACTGTGAAGAAAGAGAGAATGGGAAGGGGAAGCCGAGTCAGAGGTGGAAAGGGGAAAGGGTGGAAGAAATTAGTCATTGAGAGGCAAGACAGATAGTGGAGTAGAGGGAGGGAGGGAAGGAGGGAGGGAGGGAGGGAAAGACATGGAGAACCAAAATAAAATAAATGACATTCATGCATTTGTGTGTGCATGCATGTTACACAGACACACACACACACACACACACACACAACACCCAGGACAACTGAGGGGGGGGGCTGGGGGAAAGGATGAGTAAAAGAAGAGGAGAGGAAAAGACGAGGAGAGGAGGGGGTGAAGAGAGAATGCAGGAAGGAGTGGAGAAGGAGCTCGAAAGGACGAGGAGTAGGAGAGGAGAGGGGAGAGGGAGGTTGAGGGAGGGGATGGAGGAGGACGAGAATGGAGGGGGAGGAGGAGAATGAGGATGAGGAGAGGAGAGGAGAGGAGAGGAGCGGAAGAAGCAATCACCCCCGGAGTAGGAGAGGAAGAGGAGAGGAGATGGAGAGGGGAGGGGAGGGGAAGGGTTGGCGAAGAGAGGAGAGGAGAGGGGTGGGGTAGAGGAGAGGAGAGGAGAGGAGAGAGAAGAGACAGAGGAGAGGAATGAAGGAGGAGGATGAGGAGAGAGAGATTGAGAGGAGAGAGGAGAGAGCAGAGGAGAGGGGAGAGGGAGGGGAAGGGGAGGAGAGGAGAGGAGGAGGAGGAGGAGGAGGAGAGGAGGAGGAGGAGGAGAGGAGGAGGAGGAGGGAGGAGGAGGAGGAGGAGGAGGAGGAGGAGGAGAGGAGGAGGAGGAGGAGGAGGAGGAGGAGGGAGGAGAGGAGGAGGGGAGGAGGAGGGAGAGGAGGAGGAGGGAGGAGAGGAGGAGGAGGGAGGAGGGGGAGGAGAGGAGGAGGAGAGGAGGAGGGAGGAGGAGGAGGAGGAGGAGAGGAGGAGGAGAGGAGGAGGAGGAGGGGGAGGAGGAGAGGGAGGAGGAGGAGGAGGAGGAGGGAGGAGAGGGGAGAGGAGGAGGGAGAGAGAGGAGGAGGAGGAGAGGAGAGGGAGAGGGAGGAGAGGAGGAGGAGGAGGAGGAGAGGAGGAGGAGGAGAGGAGGAGGAGGAAGGAGGAAGAGGAAGGAGGAAGGAGGAGGGAGGAGGAGAGGAGGAGGAGGAGGAAGAGGGAGGAGAGGAGGGAGGAGGAGGAGGAGAGGAGGAGGAGGAGGAGAAGAGGAGGAGGAGGAGGAAGAGAGGAGGAGGAAGGGGAGGAAGAGAGAAGGAGGAAGAGAGGAGGAGGCAGGGAGGAAGAGAGGAGGAGAGAGAGGAGAGGAGGGGAGGAGGAGGAGGAGAGGAGGAGAGGAGAGGAGGAGGAGGGAGGAGGAGGAGGAGAGGAGAGGAGAGGAGAGGAGATGACAGAGGAGAGAGAGGGTGAGGATGAGGGAGAGCGATTTGAGTAGGATTGAGGACAGAGAGGGAGGAGGAGGGGAGGGGTGGGGGGAGGGGAGGGGAGGGAGGGTGTCAGGGGGAGGGGAGGGAGAGGTGGTGAGAATTTGGAGTGGATGATTGTTATTTTCATTTTTGGTACATATTATGTTAGATTACACAAGTGAGTATGGATATTAGCTGAGAGGAGAGGAGAGGAGAGGAGAGGATTCGCTTAGGAGATAGGAGAGCGAGAGGAGACGGAGAGGGGAGAGCGATGAAGGAGATGAGAGGAGAGGAGAGGAAATTTTGGTGGGCTGGTGATGAGAGAACCCCCAGCTAAGTGGAAGTAGCAATAACACTTGGAAATAGTCTAAATGCAAAACAAACTAAAACTGATAGAGACAACATCAACAAGCATAATTATGTACTTGTCACATGTGCTTGTGTACATGTACAAGTGTGTGTGTACACTTACACTTGTGTGTGCGTGTGTTTGTGTGTGTGTGTGTGTGTGTGTGTGTGTGTGTGTGTGTGTGTGTGTGTGTGTGTGTGTGTGTGTGTGTGTGTGTGTTTTGAAGATATTATGCATGACACTAGAATACAAAAGGTGAGTGAATGAATCATCCACTATAGGTGAGCCCAACCTCATTTTGTAGAGTATGAATATTCATGACCTCATACCACAAAAGTATAAGTCAGGTCAAGGTCAGTTGTGTGTGTGTGTGTGTGTGTGTACACATGTGTGTGTGTATTTATGTGTGTAGATGTGTGTGTGTGTTGTGTGTGTGTGTATGAATGTGTCTGTGTATGCATGTGTGTATGTTTGTGTGTGTGTGTGTGTGTGTGTGGGTGTGTGTGTGTGTGAGAGAGGTCCATTGGATGGCAACCACTCAGCTGGAAGTGACACTGATGGCCGCCCTAGTTGTACCTGGGTGGGCTATGGGCAATTAACCTACAGGTCTCTTGCCTTTGCCTTGTAGGGCTTATCCACTTGTATCTTGCAGTTGATCAGCTTTATATTATGGAAATCACGAATGGAATAATGTTTCCTGTTCTGAATGATAATACCTGTATCTTGTGAGACGACATATTAGTTATTGTCTTCACAAATCATTCCCCCCCCCCCCCCCCCCCCCCCTCCCATTGTTTGGAAAAAAAGAGGAGGCTATTCAGACATGCTGGAAAGGATTACAAGGAAAAATATGATCATGCAACTGCAAATAACCATGAATAATAGTTTCACCCCAACACCCCCATGCTACTCCTCCTCAATGGGCACTTTATCTTTTGCACTACCACCACCACTAAGTACATCACCACCATTACCATCCCCCATACCACCACCACTAACACCACCACCACACCACCACCACCCATACCACCACCACCACTTAGTACATCACCACCACCACCCATACCACCACCACAAAGTACATCACCACCCCCACCATCCCCCATACAACCACCACTAACACTACCACCTCATCACCACCACCCATACCACCACTAACACCACCACCACCACCACCCAAATCACCACCACAACCACTGCTGCAAAGATTGGCATACATGTATAAAGCTCACCACTCCTGACACACCAGCATACATGAAACTTGAAAGATATAATTATTCTCAATCAGCTTGAGCTAGCTCCACACCTGACAAATTATAATCACAGCTGCAGTCTCTGGGTTCATTAATTTCCCAAAGGTATGTAATCATTATCATTTTATTGCTAATGATGATGGCATAAGATCTTACAGCATCCAAAACTACTTACCCCTATCCATCCTGAGCCTTCAAACACCTGCTCTATCTCAGGGCTGCGTGACACTCAGTCCCCTGTGGGTGACTGAAGATGGTTGCAAAGGTTGCAGGAGGGTTGATGCCCTCTGTGTTCTCTCTCTTCCTCTCTATTCACTTCCTCTCTCCCCCTCATCCCCCCTCCCTCCTGCATTAATTTCTGTCTCCCTTCTTCTCTGTTTTCCATCTCCCCAACCTTCCCACCCCCCTTCCCTATTCTCAACCCCCAGTTCTCCATAACTCCTCATACCTCCCTATCCAAACCCCTCTACCCCCCCTCCTTGCTGCACCCTTCCACCCCCCACCCCCCTTGCTACCTCCCTCCCATTCCCCCTCTTCCTATGTTCTGACATCTATGAAGTTGCAGTGTAGGGCCAGACACAGCTGGTCTGTGTGGTTGCCCATATCACCAACATGTACATGTATGTGTTTGGGCATGCTCATTCATAAGGCACAGGAAAGTTTGATGTCACTACCCACTGTCTCATGACGGGGCACCAACAACAGCCAGAAAGAGACCTGCTTTGCATCAGTTCTCTGGATTTATTGATGAGTGCTGGACTCTTAAGTCCCTGTAACTTAGTTTATTTGCCTGTCTTGCAAGAAATTAAGAAAAGCAGCCTTAAACAGGCAGAGAAGGGTGGAACAAGGATACCAGGCAAGGGCAATGAAGGTGCTACAGGGACTTTAGAGTTAAATCTGTCAGAAAAACGTGGTACGTCATGTACACTGACAATTTTCCATCACTTACAAGTATGTCACAAGGTAAGAGGAAGATAAAGAAGTGGTCACTTTAGTAATAAAATCCACTTCAGCCATCTGAAAAAGACACACAAAAAACCCACTTTCCAGGACTTTCACAGTGATTTACAACATTCAACTGCTACAGCATGGAAGGATGGATGGATGGGGAACTACAGTATGGAACAATTCTATCACCATCTGCAATGTAAAAATGAAAACAAATCTTTCTGTTTTGAAATCTTAATTATTGAGAGTACAAGTTAGTTAACTTGCAACATGTGCAAGAAGGAATATTTTAGACCGAATCAGGTTAAATTTGACAAGACTATTTACAATGCCAAGCATGTCATGGCAGAGCATCAATGATATTCTCCAGAAATTTTAACTGACATATACATAATTTTTACTCAAAAATCTTTCTGGATAGCACTGTCTGGGTTACACAGCTCCAAGCAAATGAAAGTATTCAATTCATGTAGTTTCTTTACGTCTGCCACATGCTTGCAGTATTTTGAGTATTTTGTTATGTGGCTGGTAAAAAGGTAATGCAATGTGTGTTGTTGTGTATATTTCATGTTGTAACTCTCATTACACTCTTGAACAGGTTTTCGTTCAGCCACCCATATAGAGAGTTGTTTTGTTTGTTGTCCTTGTTTCCTTTAAGAAGCAATAACATAGTGTCACTCCCATCAGTGTGTTCTGCTAGGTCCTATATTCTTATCCACTTCGTGCTTAACGCTTCAGTTACAACAGTTACCAACACATGGCCATTAAATCATTGCATTGCCTTGAGAGCAAACAATTTCACTGGATCAATGACCAATAAAACAATAAAATGAATGACACGCCATGCCTACGGCATTCTATCAACAAGCCAGGAAACAGTTATGAAAGGGACGTTATGCCAATGTATGAAAATTCATTCCCAATCAGGACAATGCGTCAATGGCTTTGGGAACTCTCCTATCTCAGCAGGCACACACTGCACATGCTTTGGGAAGCTTTTTGTCTCCTCTTTACTTGGGGGACACACCCCGGTCTGACTCAGATTTGGGGTCAAGAATGCAGCATTTGACTTGGACCATCTGAGATAAGCCGACGCAACACTCTTTTGACAGATCTACCCTCCGTTCAGTCTATGGGAAAAGTCCGGGGAAAACACGACGTAAATGCATCGCTAATACGAATTTCCTTCAAGTCAAGCCCTGTGGCAATGCGCTGTGTGCAAGCATGCCTTTGCCACAGATGAAATGCAAGCATACAAGTCGTGGAATTCTCACAGAAAAGACTTTGACATTTATCTCCGTGAAGGTCGAAGCAAAAGCACCGGCACTAGCGATCTATCGCAGCAGCAGCAGCAGCCTCTAGGAGAGAAAGAGAGGCTAAAAATAGTGCATCAGACCATGCATCCGGCAAGTGAGGGAAAGAGGAGAAGTGGAGGAAGTAACTTACCATCGCCCAGGTCGATCTTGATGCTCGTACCGCGGAAAGTTAAGTACAAGATCAAGCGGCGTTTGTAAGGGATCTTGCTGACCAGACCGGTCACTTCCCTGTAGACCTGAGCCAGGGTGTCCCATGAGGGGGGTATCAGCGCCAGGGACCCCTTACATTCCCTCTGACTGTGCTGCCAACGACACACCTCCATGTCGCTCTCTCCGCTCCCGCCTCTCTATTGATTCCTCTGCAGCCTGCGCCTCCACGGCTGGGCGCCTGGGCGAGTCCATTGCGCAAGGCGGGGGAGAGAAGGCGTAACATCTGCCGAACGAAAACAACGACCCATCACCCAACAAAAGCAACGAAGCAAAGAAGAATGGGAGGTGCGAATGAGGGGGCTAGATAAACCTTCTGCCAAAAGACGCTGCAAAACTCGGCAGTGAAACAAGGGGGAAAGTTTGACCAAAGGAAAAGGAAGAAATATGTGCTATAAAAATGAGGCTCAACTTTCGCAATGCAGCAAGGGCAAGTTAGCTACAGCACAAAGCGGTGCTCTGTCAAAGTAATCACTTCTGCAGTGGGCTGTCAAAAACGCTCTCTGATGTTTTCGCTCATGAAAACTCTGCAAAAACCGAAGTCTCCTTTTATTCGTCATGCAGTCAATGCAAGTCTGGTAAATCATTCCATTATTTATTTCCCGTGCGTTGATTTCTTTAATAATTGCATTTTGTGCAAATGATCAGCGAGCGGTAATATTTTTTGTTTTCTTTTATTTTCTGTTTTTGGGGGGTGGGGGTGGGGTGGGGGTAGGGGGTGGGGTTTCTTAAAATGCCGGAGCAAATTGTCACCCAGAAATGTGGGCTTTTTCTTCTTTAAATGAACTCTAACAGTTGCAATATATACATGTCGTGAGTAGCAAATGTTAAAAAACGAAGGAAAAACCTGGGGGCAGTGACCCTGAAGATATAGATATACAGAGCTTCAGAAACGGAACACACTGCAGGACTCCTCCCTCTGCCCGTCCGTCCGTCTGCCTGTCTGTCTCTGTCTGTCCGTCTGCCTGTCTGTCTCTGTCTGTCCGTCTGCCTGTCTGTCTCTGTCTGTCCGTCTGCCTGTCTGTCT
>JAWQFJ010002664.1:220159-252659 GCA_034096865.1 Theodoxus fluviatilis | reverse complement strand
CCTCACTGTCACCGTCCCAGCTTGCTAGGCCATGGCAGATGAACCTCGGGTGTAAAGGGTGGGTCCGGTACTGCGCACACAGAACTTCATCTTAAAACTCCACTCAAAGACCATACATTACTGTAATGTATGGTCTTTGCTCCACTGCGCAGGCTTAAATGACACGTCCACGTCCACTCCTTTTCACAAGTCATGCAGCGATGGGAAAGGGGCGAAACGGCAGGTGAAGATGACATGGAAGCCGCAGTTCCAATCCTGCATGCAGGCGGTACAGGATATTGGTTGTCTGACGTCGACCCGGAGACGACGACATCGCCCGGCAGCACCCTGTATGACCAAGCAGCCCTGTTTAGGGTCAGCACTGCTTGCTCCACACGGAGAGGGGCCTAGAAAAGGTGGCATAAAAAGCTCGTCTCCATCCTACCCTGTTGGCTTGCCGCGGTCAACGGGCATCTTATTTGCGGTCGAACCACAACGAAAGAATTGAAAACAAAAACCACCAGTCCTGCCAGAGGACTACAACTTGCATGCTGGAACATCAGAATTATGCTTGATAAAACTGACAGCAATCGCCCAGTGCGTCGCTCCGCTCTCATCGCTCACGAACTGGCAAGATTGAACATCGACATTGCTGCTCTCAGCAAAGTACGCCTTGCAGAGCAAGGCAGTCTCCAAGAGCACACGGCGGGCTACACACTATACTGGTCAGGCAAACCTGCAGCAGAGAAACGCCTCTCAGACGTCGGGTTCATGGTTAAGAACTCCATTGCCTCCAGGCTTGAACACCTGCCGATCGGTCATTCGGACCGCATTATTACCAGGCGCCTCCCGCTACAGGAGCAGCAGCATGTCACGCTATTTAGCGTGTACGCTCCAACACCGACCCAGCGGAGAAAGACAAGTTCTACGGAGACTTGCGAAGCATTGTCCAGAACACTCCTGCCAAAGACAAAATCCTCCTCCTCGACGATTTCAACGCCCGAGTCGGTCGGGACTCCGAAGCCTGGAGAGGGGCTCTGGGAAAGCATGGCATTGGCAACTGCAATGACAATGGATGCCTGCTGCTGGAGTTTTGCATGGAGCAAGAGCTCGTTATCACCAATACCATCTTTCAGCAGAACAGACTGAAAACAACCTGGATGCAACCGAGGTCCAAGCACTGGCACCTCATCGACTACATCCTTGTGCGCCAGCGTGAACTAAAGGATGTCCTGCTCACCAGAGTAATGCCAAGCGCAGAATGTCACATTGACCATCGCCTTGTCCGCTGCAAGCTGAGGCTCCACTTCAAGCTTAAACCGAGAAACAGAGGAGTCCCTGTAAAAAAGCTCAAAGTCAGCGGCCTCCAGAAGTAAAACTGATATTTCAGAACAATCTCCTGGAAAAATTGGAGGCAGCCTCAACCCTCCAAGACCCATGCCCAGCATCCATTTGGAACCAGCTCAAAAACACCATCCATGAGTCAGCTGCTGAAGTCATAGGTTACACCTCCAGAAAGAACAAAGATTGGTTCGATGAGAATGTGACGTAAGTTAGTGGTGTGTCAATATAAATAATCTTTCACTGCTGACTATTATAGACTACTATCCACGGATTTTCATACAAAACCCAGTCACCATGTTTCTGCAACTATAAATAGCATAAAAAGGGGAGAAACAACAACAAAAATAGACAACTGAGGAGTAAAGTCAGTTTCAATAATAAGTTTAATCAATGATAACAATTAAAAGAAAGCCCACCCCAAAAAGTGGCCACCCCAAAACAACAACACACTCCGACCTCACACGTGCCCAACGTAAACACTCACTCGCCCCAGTGGGCGGGGTTTTTACCGGCTTCTAGGAAGGCGGCTCGGGCTCGGCCAATCACAGCAGCCGCTGAGATTGACCTGGGCTCCGAGCCATAATTAGCATACAACGGCAGCGAGCTGCCTTGCTTGTGAATGAGTTCACTCTTACAGTGACTGAAAAAGGCGTCCTCCCTCCGTTAACACGATAACGGCAGAGAGAAAGGTGAAATGACAATCAGTACAACTCAATTCTCTAGACAAGAATTAGTTCAACATGCAGTGGTTCAAAAACTCCAATCACACCGTCTTGCAGCAAGGTAGGGGGATAGCGTCTTTCAATAGACCTTCTGCTCAGGCTTCGTGGATAGCGTCTCTCTTACTGTCCAGATTGGTTTGACTACCACTTACTGATAAGCACTTCAGCAACACTAGGATCACAGTTCATTAAGAGTTCAGCTGTCGACCTCGACGGGTAAAAGATTTATAGAAAAGCCAATGCTTACCAAAGTCGTCTCTCTTCACACAAGAAGACACACACATAAATCCGATTCAGCCACCCTCTGCATCCTCAGTGGTGGGAGCGCATGAGGTTCCGACCCCAGGCCTCCTGGTCTCGGTAGCGTCTCTGGTAATCCGAGCGAGACAGTCCTCTCACTCCCTCATCAATAGGTAGCCCCAGGCACCCGGGTTCCTCCAGCAGGTGGTTCCCAGTAGGTCGAGTCACTCCAGCGACTCGAGGATTCCCCAGCAGACGAACAGCAGATGTCAGGCGATGGCGGTAGCAACTTGGCCCAGGGATAGCCTGCCTACCCCAACCCATAGACAAAAGCTTTACTCACTAGACCCGTGACTACTCTGGCGAGTCACACTATTCGCACAACACAGTGCGTTACAAAAGAAAGCGAGGCAATGTACCACAGGCAGAGCGTCTATCAACTAACCTTGACCTCTCCTGACATTCCTGACCTCTATCAGCGGTCATAGGCGCTAGCCTCCCGCAATCCACACGCCCAGCGTGTACGCGCGTCAGTCAACGCGTATAGGTGAGGACAAATTCTCTTACAGGGCACGCTAGAGAATCTTAGACTGCTCCGTAGCATCTATTAATTTTAACACTTGAGTCCTGACACAGCAACTTATGCTCAGCGACACAAAGTTCATACGTCCAACACCCCGTATCCTGTACTCGTTTGCTTCCCAGAAGACAATACAGATACGTTAGGAGGATAGCAACTACTACTGGTCCTCCCCAATTCCTATCACTCCCTTAGACGTGATAATCAAGGAATTACTGACAAACAACTAGCCCCTTAGGCCTTCCAAGCAATGACTGAACTAGTCAAAGAACAAGGAATAGAAGAATTGAAGAATCTGGAATCAAAGAATCTGGAAGAGAATAAAGGCATGTGTCACACACGGTAACCACAGTCGGCCTACATCCACTCGTCATTCATTCCGCGGCATGACCCAGAATCGAGAAATGACGAAAACCACGCCCCACGTGGCGTTATTTAGAGAACCCCATTTGTTTTACCCTTTTTCCGTTAATATAGAGTGGTGCAATCCCTTTTCCCATACTTTTCACAGAGCAACTCGATGGCGAAACAAGAGATAAGTTTTCCCGCCCAACCCTCATTCAACGGTTCAACATCATGGCGATTCCCCCTCTCCCAATTGATTCCAATTAAATTACAACCCAACCCACATACCTCATGCAGATTCTTGAACACGGTGGTCGTCACCCTCGCTGTAGTGCCCCCAGCAACTAGGTGTTAGCGCACGCATGAGGCGGCATGCCTCCAATACGTGCCTAAAGCGGAACGCGCTTACGGCACACCTGCCCGCTCAAACAGCAAGCCATGAAGTGATTCTCGAAGGCGCCAAAACGCTTAGCGGCCAGCGTCCCCGATCTCATTAGCCAATGAAATCACTCGTAACTTTCCAATCACGAGGTCATAGCACGCGAACCAACACGTGCGAGGACAAAGTCCACGGCCTCATTTCCGTGACCTTAGGAAAAGAACATTCGATCCACCCCCCTGTTCATAGTGAAAACCCCCTCCCATCTTCCAGGTGGGTAGTAACCGGCCGTGCCCTCTGACCCAAGTTACTAAAATTAACGCCTAGCGTCCGTCCTTAACGTACCAGTCAAAGACAATTGAACAATTTAGGATTCTTTATTCTTTCCTTTTCACTTCCCTTGCGCAATCTTGCGACAGAGAACAATGACGAAATCCAAAAATTACTAGCAAGAAAGAGATCTGCACACCAGGCCCACCTTGCCAAGCCATCCTGTCCTATAAAGAAAGCTGCCTTTCGTCAGATATGCAGTCACCTCCAGCGCAAACTGCGCTTGATCCAAAATGAGTGGTGGACCGACCTTGCTGAGAGGACCCAGCAATGTGCAGATACCGGCAACATCAGGGGATTCTATGAAGCCCTCAAAGCATTGTATGGCCCATCTTACCAAATTCAGAGCCCGCTGCGCAGCGCCGACGGTCAGACATTGCTCACCAACAAGATGTCAATCCTGAACCGCTGGTCGGAACATTTCAGGACTCTTTTCAATGCCGACCGCTCTTTCGACGTGCCATCCATCCTCCGTATTCCTCAGCAACCCATCAAGGCTGAATTGGATGAGTTGCCTACAATCAAATAACTCAAGAAGGCAACGAAACAGCTGAAACCTTGCAAAGCTGCCGGAGTTGACGGAATCCCGCCTGAGATATGGAAGCATGGCGGTCCAGCTCTATTAGAGAGACTGCACAGCCTATTTGTATGTTGCTGGGAACAGGGCAGGCGTCCTCAAGACCTCCGAGATGCAGTTATCATCGCCCTGTACAAGAACAAAGGTGAGAAGTCGGACTGCTCAAACTACCGGGGGATCACCCTGCTCTCCATCGCCGGAAAGATCCTCGCGAGAATCCTGCTGCACAGACTGGCCCCCACCATCGCCCAGGACCATCTCCCAGAGAGCCAATGTGGATTTAGGGCCAACAGGAGCACCACGGACATGGTGTTTGTCCTCCGCCAGCTCCAAGAGAAGTGCCGTGAACAAAACAAATGCCTCTACATCACCTTTGTTGATCTGACTAAGGCCTTCGACACCGTGAACAGGCAGGGAATTTGGCTTATTCTTGAACGGCTCGGCTGCCCTCCAAAGTTCCTCAACATCATCATGCAGCTTCATAAGGACCAGCATGGACAAGTCAGACTGAACAATGACCTGTCAGACCCCTTCCCCATTGTCAATGGCGTGAAGCAGGGCTGTGTCCTGGCACCGACCCTCTTCTCCATCTACTTCAGCATGGTGCTCAATCAGGCAATGGACGCCCTTGATGATGGGGACGCGGTGTATGTCAGATACAGGCCAGATGGCAACCTGTTTGACCTCAGGCGCCTGAGAGCCCGCACCAAGACTACAAACCAGGCGATCAGAGACCTCCTCTTCGCAGACGATGCCGCCTTCGTCGCACACTCTGAGAGAGCCTTGCAACAAGTCACATCCTGCTTCGCAGAGGCTGCCCAGCTCTTCGGACTGGAAGTCAGCCTAAAGAAGACGGAGGTCCTCCACCAACCTGCCCCCGAGAAGCGTCTCACCCTCTTCACATCTACATTGGGGAGACCGAACTACGCTCTGTCAGCCAGTTCACATACCTGGGCTGCACCATCACGGCAGATGCCAAGATAGACAAGGAAGTGGACAGCAGAATAGCCAAGGCCAGCAGAGCCTTTGGCAGGTTGTATAAGAGAGTGTGGAGCAACAAACACCTCAGAAAGGACACAAAAATCAGTGTATACAGAGCGGTTGTCCTTACCACACTCCTGTATGGCTCAGAATCCTGGGTCCTGTACCACCGACACCTGAGGCTCTTGGAACGCTTCCACCAACGCTGTATTCGTACGATCCTGGAGATACACTGGAGCGACTACATCACAAATGTGGAAGTTTTGGAACGGTCTCAACTCACCAGCATAGAGACCATGCTTTTGAGATCTCAGCTGCGCTGGGCAGGCCATGTTTCCAGAATGGAAAACCACCGCCTGCCCAAGGTAGCACTATTTGGTGAGCTTTCCACTGGTCGACGTGACAAAGGAGGCCCGAAAAAGAGATACAAAGACTCTCTCAAGAAAGCCCTCATCTCCTGCAACATCGATCCCCGACAGTGGACCTCCGTCGCTGCTGACAGAGATGCCTGGCGCCACACCATCAATAAAGCCACGGCAGTGTTGGAGAGCTCCCGCAGGAACACACTAAAGGAGAAGCGCCAGAGGAGAAAAAACCGAGAGGGCGTCATGCTAGACCCTGGCCGGATCTTCCCCTGCGGCCGCTGTGGTCGGGCTTGCCGGTCCCGCATCAGCCTCTACAGCCACCAACATGTCTGCGGTGGACGTGAACAGCAGCATCGACTCATCTTCGTTCGCGAAGCAACGCCATAGATAGACCATTTCCTAAGCTACATTTATTAATCTGATTGCATGGAAGGTAGCTTGATGAGTGTGTGTGTGAGAGAGAGAGAAGGGGAGGGAGAGGGAGAGAGAGGAGGAGGAGAATAGATCATAGGAAGTTTCCGTCTTAGTTCCATGATGTTCTACTTTAGAATGAAGCCATTTGAAACTTCTTAAATAAATGCCTCCTTCCATTTAAAGTGTCCTCAAACTCTACAATAGCATTACCACCTCTAAAAGACTTTAAATTTTTATTTGTTTTCCCCTTGTGAATTGAGTGCATTATTATTTTTTATCACTGCATGTGTATATGACCAGCAGCTCCTCCTGGAATATTAGGGCATCTATCAGAATGCAAAATTCATGCTTTAGGTGTTTCCACAGACCATTCTGACATGTTATAAAGACAGAGAGAGGAAGAAGGAACACAATAAATGCTAGGATGGCGATGCAGCATTCCTGGCTGGAGTTGGGATCAGCTGTCACTGGTTAGAATGCTTGGTCATCGAGTATTGCTGCAGCTTCCAAGTTCCAAAATGCCTCATAGTTGTGCAGTTATGAGCAACAGTAAAGTCTACAGGGCCCGTATTCACAACGGCGATTTATCTTTTTAACACTCGATTTATCCCCTAGCCCCGCGTTATCTTGATCGGTTCGATAAGGTACGCTCGTCAGAGGATCCTAGACTGGTTTCCAGCCAAGGGAGAGCGGAACAGGCAGTTGGAATCGTCTGAGTTTAGAGATAAATCGGGGTTAAAATAAATCGCCGATAAATCGCCGTTGTGAATATGAGCCCAAAACAACATACCAAACTGAGTCTCCAAACTTCAGGTTGAAATTGCAATGCAATTATTAAGCCAATGAAGAACATCATGGTTGCATCTTTCATATCCAGATAAAGGCCCAGTGTGATTCCCATTTTAGTTCATTGCAAATGGACTGTACTTTGAGAACTGAAGCCAAGAGGAATTCCATTCCCCTGTATCATCTAGCCATGCTTATAATGGAGTGTCTTAAATTTGCTAATGCAATATGCAGTACATCTCCAAAACAGTGTTAGGGGATACATGAGGCTTGTTCAGGAGTACAACGCATGAGTACAATGCATGAGCGCTTCATGTTGGCAATTGAGCGCTCTTTGCCTCTCCTGAACACCTAAGATGTAGTGCAGCGCTTCACTTGTTAAAGGGGAGGTAAATCTTCTGCGCCGCATGTTGTGTTGATAGACGCTAAGAAAGTGTTTTCTTTGCCACAGACATCGTTTATGCACGTTTAAATGTATTCTGCATGAATAAAGTCCACTACTGTGTCATCCTTACTTGCCATTACTCGCGCATACAGGGCGCTTGGGGCAAATAAAGCCCGTTCCAGTCCCAAAATGATGTTTCTGAGGGTTATTTTACGCATTGACGGCCAGTGCGGGATCAAAGACGCCATTTTGAATATGATGCAAAATCGTCTGAATCACGTCGGATCGGTGATGCAGAGCGCTGCTCAGCGCTGAGTGAATCACGCCCCAAAATTGCTGTTCAGGAGTGAATCACATTAAGCGCTGAACAGCACTGCGCCTCCTGAACAAGCCTATTGTTTCATGTCTGCGATGTTATTTCTTCTCATCCTGAAGTACTAGATCTACTGTTCTATGCTCTGCCACAAAAAATTACAGACATTGTGGTCTAAAATGTTTGAAGCACGTTGCAACCGACATGCATCAGTGTTGTGATTGGTACATTACTCGTGCATCAGGACTATATTTCAGCCAGTACAACCAAACAATGTGTGTATATTTGCATTTCGCTGAACTTCATCAGAGGTGTGTTATTAAAGTGCATCACACTATTCAGGTTTAATAAAAGGTTCGTTGTTTTCCAAATGTTTCGGCCAAGCTGCTTTTTCTCAGTGCCACAGGAACCGAGTTTAAGAGACCAGCTGCTACAGAAGAGAGATAGAGGTCAATATCTTTACCACTAAATTTATCTGGTCGAGATGGCATCATAAATGTGGCGAGGTATGTATACGTGGGTTCTTGTAACGGACAAAACTTCATGCCTACAGGCATGCTCAATGCACACACAGAAAACAAGAAGGGCAAAGCCCATACGACTCACATGCTTGACCTTTACATGACCTTGACCTTTACATGACCTTGACCTACGTGTGACATTCAAGGTCAAGGTCAAACAACTAAACCTAGCAATGACGTCATACACTAAGAACTGCTTTACACATTTTTCCTACCAAAATACATGTGACCTTGACCCAAGGTCAAGGTCATCCAAGGTCATGCAACACAAAGCTGTTAATTCAAGACATAGGAAGCACAATGGTGCTTATTGGCACTTTCTACCATGAGATATGGTCACTTTTAGTGGTTCACTACCCCATTTTGGTCACATTTCATAAGGGTCAAAGTGACCTTGACCTTGATGATATGTGACCAAATGTGTCTCATGATGAAAGTATAACGTGTGTACTACAATGTTATGAAGTTTGGAAGAGTTATCTTCTATAGTTCAGGGTCAAGGTCACTTCAAAATATGTATACAATCCAACTTTGAAGAGTTCCTGTGACCTTGCCCTTGAAGCAAGGTCAAGTCACTGTGTACATTTTTGTACGCCTTGTCATCCTACACATTCATGCCAAATTGGGTGTTGATAGACTTAATAGTCTCCGAGAAAAATCCAACGTTAAAGTTTTTTACAGATTAAAGGACGCCCTGACGCCCGGTCTGCCCAAACGCCAGGACGGACGCCTGGACGCCCGGATGGACGACACGGGTGACCTAGTATGAAAGTATAACATGTGAACTACAATGTTATGAAGTTTGGAAAAGTTATCTTTCATAGTTCAGGGTCAAGGTCACTTCAAAATATGTATACAATCCAACTTTAAAGAGCTCCTGTGACCTTGACCTTGAAACAAGGTCAATCAAACTGGTATCAAAAGATAGGGATTACTTTGCCCTATACACCATATATAGGTCAGGTATCCAATCTCAAAAACTTCAGAGAAAATTGGGAAAATGTGAAAAATGGCTGTTTTTTAGACAACATTTACGGCCCCTGCGACCTTGACCTTGAAGCAAGGTCAAGTCACTATGTATGTTTTTTGAGGCCTTGTCATCACACACATCATCATGCCAAATGGGTGTTGATAAACTTAATAGTCTCCGAGAAAAATCCAACATTAAAGTTTTTCACGGACGCCCGGACGCACGACACGGGTGAGTACATAGACTCACTTTTGCTTCGCATGTGAGTCAAAAAGAGTCAGCCATTAAGGAGAGATGTATTAAGTCTCTTCTTAAAATGAGAGTTTGTGGGACTTTCTGAGCAGTTCAGGAATGTTGTTCCAATAGCTGGGTCCCACAAAACTGAAAGATCGGCGGCCATAGTTACCAAGCCGTCGGTGTGAGATACAAAGAAGTTTTTGAGTGGATGATCTTAACCTTTAGAGCGCCGCTGCCGACTTGAGTCGACACAGCGTACATTCCCCAGATGTCCGCTGTCGACACAGGTCGACAAGCGATAGTGACGTGCTCTGTTGATTTGCCTAACGCTCCCTTCGAGTAATGCTGTTCTAAAAATATCACAGTCATGTGCAGTGATCACGTGGCAACGAGATCCGCCATTTTGATTTTCGAGAGGACTCGTTGCGAATTTTCAGTGAATTTTTTTCATGAAGTTTGTCTTCGCCGTTTGTGAACGAGACTTTTTTCTTTGCCAGTATGGCGACTGACAAAGAAATTGAAGCGCTTGTGGAGTTATTTTTCGATTCTGACTCTCAGAATATGAATTCAAAGGCTTTACTGACATTGATGTGATGGGAGAGAGAGCAAGCACGTGCTTCGAGTTCGACCGATCGATGTGTCGTGGTCTGTAGATCGACAGGAGCGGAGGCTTGATTCAGATGAAAATTACTTGGCTGACTTCCCTAACGAAAGTAACTGTAGGATTTTTTGTTTTGTTTAACACTAAAACATTTTCAGATGTATTTCCAAGTAATCAAAAGCTGTTGTATTCTTGAATCAATAGAGCAGTGTAGGAAAACACTTTGCTTCTACCGATGGCGATGTGTTGTGGTCTGTAGATCGAGTCCTGAGCGGATACTTGATTCAGATGAAAATTACTCGGCTGACTTCCCTAGCGTAAGTAATTGTAGGATTTTTTGTTTTGTTTTAGTTTTACCCTAAAACATTTTCACTTTCAGATATCTCCATTACTTTGGAGACTCTATGCACTTTTGCATTTTCATCAAAAGCTGTTGTATTCTTGAATACATAGAGCAGTGTAGGAAAACACAGTGAATTTGTTTGTTTTTTTGTTGTTGTCTGTGTTCGAATATTTTTAGCAGCTGAAAAAAAAACCCTCTATGGCATTTTCATTCATTCATCATTGCACCGTGTAGGCCATCCATTTTTCTACTCACCCTCCAAAAATCTACTTCAAAGCTTGAATAAGTAATAAATGATGATTTTTTAAGTAAACGTGGTGTCGAATTTGACCACACACACAAAAATTTGTGGTTCTGGGGTAAAGCAATGACGAAAATTAGCGGCGCTCTAAAGGTTAAATTTATAATCGGTTTATATTCCTCGAGCAGTGCTCGCAGGTAGAGTGAAGCTGCAACTGAGACGCAGTTGAACACAGAGCGAAGAACTTTGTGTTCAATGCGACGCTGCACCGGGAGCCGATGGTTTCTTAGAATTGGAGGCACTTGGGCCAAAAATTCTAGCACAATGTTTTGAAGGCACTGCAGACGCTAAAGTTGTTCTTGTGTGGCTCCTGCCAGCAAGCTGTTACAGTAATCTAGGAGGGACAGGACTAGCGTTATATCAAGTGTCGAAGCAGCTTTCTTGGTGAGACATTGTCTGATGCTGGCAGTCTGACAGAGCTGCAGATGAGCAATCGATGTCACATGGCAGTTATGCCGAGTAAGAGTTAGTTGGCAGTCGATGTGCTGACCCAGATACTTTACACAGTCGGAAAATTAGACTTTGGTCCCTGCGATGGTAATGTCCTTGTCTGGAATCTTCTTCAGGTTTGTATTTATACCATCAAGGATTGCTTCTGTCTTCTCGTTCAGTTTCAAAAGGTTGTTTGTCATCTATATTTTAATGGCACTGCAGCAGTCTTCTAAATCTGATTTTGCTTGGTTAAAAAAGACTTTCAGGAGAAGAGGTTACGTATAGCACGGTGTCATCAGCATACAGGTCCAGGGTAATGCGATGAATGAATGAGTAGGCTACCAATCAGTATCATTGCAGTGCTTGCCCTCTGTACAACTTCACCATGAGAAAATGCAAAGCCCTTTTATCACCATTCAACCCACTACTGTGATGATGGTAGAGCCTCTGTAGGCCAGTGAAGTGCAGCCATCAAATGCTTTGTGGAGTTTAGGTACAGAATGCAATTCCAAGAAGTTCCCTTACTTATTACTCAAGTAATTGTGTCAACATGGACTCCTGCCTATTCAAAAATGGAAGTATCTGGATCAGCAAGCTGCAGGTTTGCTCCATGCTTCCCCCTTCAGACGGAACCAGTCTGCTGGGCTCTTGGGGCCCACTCCAGTTCAGCCAGGGGTGGTCCTATGCAATCAATTCAGTCACCAGGGGGCACTAAATCTACTAAAAGGTTACTAACTCACTAGAGTTACCTCACTAGAAATCAGCATTGGTGTTGCATCACCATAAACATCATGATGATGCTTTCTATTTTCTATTCCTTGGCCAAGAGGCGGATGTTTGATAGTATGTCAGTCTTCTAGGGATGCAACACCAACGACCAGTGACAAAGCAACTTCTGTGAGTTAACAGCACTAAAGAAACAGAAAAATTATCCCCCACATTCGTTTTGAATGAATGAATGAGGTTTTGCAGGCTATTGGCCTTTATAGGCTATGTAAGGTCACGTATTGCTGAAGCACTAAAGCTGGTTTGTGTAAGATCGTCTGAATTTCTCTCATCATTTGAATGTTATAATTTGCATTTGGATGTGCAGAGGGTCTATCCTTAACCCCGACCCATAGGGAAAAGCTTGGGCCTTAGATCCATAACTGATCAAATGGGACTCTTACCATCCGAAACATCCACATGGCACGTACAGCTTGTGTGAGAGTGAAAATTTCACTCTTTCACATGATAGGCATCCTTGTGATTGTAGCCACAAAATAAACACAGACCAAACATTTCCTGGAGACAACCGATATTTTAATATCAGTCCTCTCGCATAGAAATGCTGTGCAAGGCACATGGAAAAAAAGAAGTCTCTAGCGTTTCCTGCGGAGACTGAGCGAGTTTTGCTTCTTCCAGTTCTTGCGACGGGAGCCACCAGTGGTCTTGTTGAACTTGTGACCCTTGCCCAGACCTCGGGAGGATTTGCCAGCGGAGGTGAGGCCACGCATCTCGCGGTGCTTGTGCACAGCCTTGCACAGCCAGTTGATGCTGGGGTCCCTGCGGATGGTCTTGTGGAAGGGATCCACCAAGATAACCTCGTAGAACTTGTAGGAGGAGTCCTGAGCCACCCAGTAAGCGTTCAGCACACGCAGGCCACCACACTTGCGTCCAACACGCTCCTGCAAAGAGTCATCAACATCATCACCACCCAGTAAGCGTTCAGCACACGCAGGCCACCACACTTGCGTCCAACACGCTCCTGCAAAGAGTCATCAACATCATCACCACCCAGTAAGCGTTCAGCACACGCAGGCCACCACACTTGCGTCCAACACGCTCCTGCAAAGAGTCATCAACATCATCAATAATTGAGTTTAAGGGGAGACGTGGGTAAAAGAGACAATTGTTTTACTGCAATGAGTTATCAAACTTTCATGCATGGCAATTTCAAGATATACCGGAAAATAAGTGAAAACCACTTTTGCGCAATGGGAAAACAAGAAGGGCAAAGCCCATATGACTCACATGCTTGACCTTGACCTTTATATGACCTTCAAGGTCAAGGTCAAACAACTAAACCTACCAATGACATCATACACTAAGAAATGCTTTACACATTTTTCCTATCAAAATACATGTGACCTTGACCCAAGGTCAAGGTCATCCAAGGTCATGCAACACAAAGCTGTTAATTCAAGACATAGGAAGCACAATGGTGCTTATTGGCACTTTCTACCATGAGATATGGTCACTTTTAGTGGTTCACTACCCCATTTTGGTCACATTTCATAAGGGTCAAAGTGACCTTGACCTTGATGATATGTGACCAAATGTGTCTCATGATGAAAGTATAACATGTGCCCCACATAATTATTAAGTTTGAAACAGTTATCTTCCATAGTTCAGGGTCAAGGTCACTTCAAAATATGTATACAATCCAACTTTGAAGAGCTCCTGTGACCTTGACCTTGAAGCAAGGTCAACCAAACTGGTATCAAAAGATAGGGGTTACTTTGCCCTATATACCATAGATAGGTCAGGTATCCAATCTCAAAAACTTCAGAGAAAATTGAGAAAATGTGAAAAATGAGTTTTTTAGACAACATTTATGGCCCCTGCGACCTTGACCTTGAAGCAAGGACAAGTCACCATGTATGTTTTTTGAGGCCTTGTCATCATACACCATCATGCCAAATTGGGTGTTGATAGACTTAATAGTCTCCGAGAAAAATCCAACGTTAAAGATTTTCACGGACGCCCGGACGGACGACACGGGTGAGTACATAGACTCACTTTTGCTTCGCATGTGAGTCAAAAAGAGGTCATCTGAGAATTATTTAAGGCAAGACACGGGTCGAAAAGTTGGGAAAATTTCATATCTGGACGTTTTTGAGATAACATCAGTTTTGACTTTGAGTAGTTCAAACACTCGCAAATGCCTCCACGTGTTTTTTTCGACCTGTCAATCGAAAATTGGTTGAATAAAATGGCTTTTAAAAACATCACTCCTTGTAAAAAAACATTAAAAACGTCATTGATGCATTGTATTTTATGACTTTTGGATACGCCCGGTACCCTTGGAAAGCGCGTCGTTTTGATCGAGCACAGCAGGGGAAATAACTCAGCCACCTGTAGTGGTCTATTTTTAGTTGATGATTTCAAACAGCATACACATGGTTGTTTTGAAACTCACTAGCCAATCATTGAGCTTAGAGAGGGAATTCCACTTGTTTCAACCAATCAGAGACTACGAAGCGAGGATTCCCTTTCCCACAACGCATTGTAAACATGGCTGCCGCTTCAACGCTAATTCTCTCAGTTTATATTTCGCAGCAAATCGAATAAATTTGACTTCAAACAATCAGAGAATGCCAACGAGTGAATAAACTCAACATCATGCCCTGACCGAAAAATCGTGGGCAAAGAGAGCAACTTGCAACTGCACGCACCTCAAAAATACTTTGCGGTCAAGGCCGAAAGTCTAGTTCTACTCCGTCAATGCCCATGTTGACTGTGCCATCGCGATCGCTGCCCCTCCACCTCAACTGCCTCGATTCCGGAAGAAACTTCAAACACATCAGCATCAAGGAGGAAGATACAGATGATGCAGGCAGAAGCGGAGCAGCTGATTGAAACCGATCAAAAGTGGGTCATCGTGCACTAGATCAGCTGAGTGAACTGATGAAGGATGATCTTTGCCCGAACTGTTTTCTGTCTGATCTCATCATCAGCATACTCCACAATGAAAACAAAGGCTTAGACAGCAAACTTTGCTTGAAATGTGGAGCCTGTAATACCAGAAGAATGAAGAAAGCTGATGTGGCAGCCTCTGTTCAGACATAGCAACAGCGCCTTCACTATGTGGCTTCATGCCTTCAACTCAAGGCATCAGAAGAGGAGGCTTCAGGAGGAAGAAGAAGGAGAAACCTATGGTGCTGGAATGGCAGACTGACTAGTTGTTGACTCATTCACAGCATGTGTCTCCCTGAAGTTGCCTTTATTGACCTTGGCATTTCCTGTGTAGTAGTAGGGCTGATCCTTTCCTCTTGAGCATGAACTTTTCCATCCCTGCATTTTTTTGTACTGGGGACTGACACTGCACAAAAACTAAGTTCAGTTTCATTTGTTAGCATGTGTAGTGCAGCTGGATGCATAAATGAATAAATGAAACAAATTTTAGCCATGATGGATAGTTTTAGTAGGACTTATGCATGGCTGAAAGTTGTTTTTGCCATTTTCTCAAAATGTTATTTTTTCGTTGTGTCAAAAAAAATTTACTATAACTCATCACAGGATAATGATGATGACTTGTAATTTTGCAGGTTTGTTACATTTATGATAATTTATAAACATACAGGCATTTTCTGCTGTGGATTGATTATTTGGCCAGATATGATTTTTTTCTTTGATATCAAACCTTTATCTGCAATTCGGATATATGTGGAAGCAATAGGTACATTTTTTTTACTTTTTGCATTACAAACAAAATCTCATGTACATTTGAAGATAAAGAGTGTAAAATTCTAATGCAAAAATAATCTTTCAAAAATATCAAGTAATTAAGAAGTTATAGAATTTTTTTTAAAATCATGCTTAAAAATGTCAAGCTTCCTAGTAGTGTCTTGCCTTAAATAACACGTAATTTTTTATCTTTTTAAAATGTACAGCTCAGACTATATACATATATATAGCAAAATTAAACCTTTTGTTTCCTTAGATTTGTAATTTCAATATCTAAAACTTGTCACATCCTTTTGGGAAAATTCCAAACACTTTTGAAAATAATATTTAGTTTATTTACTCAAAAAAAAATAATCCATTTTTAGAACGTTTAATGTATAGTTGCTGGCCTAGGGGCTCATTTCACAAAAACATGTGACAAAATGTTGCTACATGAATAAAGAACATACCCTGAAAATTACAGATCTGTACAATGCTCCAAATATTTTCTGCATACTTTCAAGTTCACAAAAAGTAGTTTACGAGAAAACGTGAAAAAAGAAACCTTGGGAAAACTTGCTTTTTCCATCTTATATGCATTTCCAATAGTGCCGGCAAAAATTCTCAGAGAGGTGAGGTTCTTCCATCGCATTTTAAAATGTTTTCTAGCATGTTTATTGAGAGACTATTGGAATTACATTGCAGAGGGTTGAAACAACTAAAAAATGCTCACAAGTCAAAAATCACCAGAAAATGACATTTTGACTTTTTTTTTATAGGGATGTCTCCCCTTAAAAAAGGTGAAATTACTTCTGTGTATTTAATAACGAGTACTGATGCATTAAAAAGTACAGTCTACCCCTGAGCTCTGCTATTGAGTTTAGTATCTAATATCTGATCTGCTAAGCAGGGTAAATGAACACTCAGTCTTTTACTATACATTTGGGACATGTTCATTGATCAAAATTAGTGAAGGGTGTCAATTATCAGAGATGTCCACTCCTCAATCATAGTACGAAAGCATAATATGACACCAAATACAAATTAATCTGGAGTTGCAGGGAAACAAACCTCGGCGATGGAGCGGTGGGAGCGCTGGAACTTCAGCTGGTTGACACCGTGGGTCTTGGGCTTGCCATAGGTGCAGCCCTTAGGCACAGGGCGCTTGCGACCACCACGGCGCACACGCACTCTGTAGATGACGTAGCCTGAGGCAGGCAAAGGCATGATGTAACAATATGAAACAGCACAACAATGGGAGTACAATGACATGCATTCATTGGAATTCCCACAAGTGTGGCATTCATTCTTTTATGTGATTATTATTAACTCCATAATAACAATAATCCAAACCCATCAACCTTTAGTATCACATAATGGCCATGTCATTAAATTCATTGTTACTTGGTTATTACTTTTTTTTACATATGTTACCTCTGGGATAAGACTCAAAAATAAGTTATGAAGTTTTGTGTGTGTGTGTGTGTGTGTGTGTGTGTGTGTGTGTGTGTGTGTGTGCGCGCGCGTGCGTGTGTGTATGTGTACACAGTTCAACATGGGAAAAGCTTTACACAATGATTACTTGTTCATGAGGTCATTCCACCACAACAGAATTTTATTAACTCATTGTAACTAATGCAAAGGTTCAGCTCTATGCTAATGACTCCAAATGCCAATATGCACTTATCATGTCTTTTTGTAGCACTGAAATATATACCCAAAGCGATTACAACTTGAAACACTTAACAGAATGAAGACAAAAGTATGACATGTCCATTTACCCAGTAAGTGATACAACCTTTCTTTACAATATACGTTGCCTTCTAACAAATTCCTGCATTTGCGAAACTTCAGGACGAGTCAATTACAAGGCTCACATGATGAACTGTCTGCTGGCTGGCAGTTAAGGAGCATTGCACATGACTAATATGGCAATGGTGTTATTTTATGCCTATATTCCAAGGAACCTCACCTTGTTTGGCCTTGTAGCCGAGAATGCGGGCCTTGTCAGGGCGAGTGGGGCGAGGAGCACGGTGGATGGAGGTTAGCTGGCGGTACTGCCAGCATCGGATGCGCAGCAGGAAGCGCAGCACATCGGACTGCTTCTTACGGTACAGCTCGGACATGTACTTGTAGGCCCCCATTATGTCACTGATCACAAAACAAAGGGTAAGCAATTAGTGACCTCATACAACACATTGCAAAATACACTGCCTACTCCAGAAATGATAACAAATTAACATCCAGAAGATGTCAAATAGTGTGCAAAACTGTTTAATGCATGCCTGCTACAATACAACCTCTTATGTCAATAAAGGTACCTTCAGGATGATGTGCATGACAGATATCCCAACAACAAAAAGTGCAGCCTTTGAATTAAATAAATACATGCAAAAGACTCATCAACAACTCGCAGCCAGAACCATTACTATTGCTAGTGCAGATGATATTTACATCTTATTGTGTTTATTATCTCATCAGTAGCAGGTCAGACTAACGATCTACTCATGTATGATTTTCCATGATTATATCAATAATGGAATCTAAGAAACAATACGGATGTAGGTTGTTCAGACTAACTGCAGCATGACAGACAAGATGATGGCCATCGAATCTTTGATTTTGAAACAGCGTCATGTACTGTGACTTAATCTCACTAGACATCATTACTCGCACTTCGATTTGAACGTTACTGATGGACAGAGGGGTCCGTACAGCGAAACTGTTTTAAAAGTTATCTTTACTTAGTAATAATACCTAGTTTCGCGACGTATCAGTGCATCACTTCAATTTACACGAGCCGGCAAAATGCTCGGGGAATCGGAACGTGCGACATGTTTACATTAGAATCAGTCCGTAAATTTACAACTGAATACGTTATCTAGAGACAATCATCGGCAACATGAACCATCCGCATGTCATGGGTTCGACAGCAAAAGAACACAAGAAAGCCAGTGCAGTAAGTTATTTTCATGGACACAACATCATATGATCCATGGTTATTTTGTCGTAACGTGCACTGGCTGCGGCCGAATGCGCGTATTCAACTCTTATTGACGGGCACAAATTTAAGGTAAAAATAAACGACATACACCAAATTTCTTCAAATCCTTAGAAAATAAACTATACTTAAATGATTTCGACTAATTTAGAGGCCGAATATGAAACGTAGCTTCCGATGAAATGGGATTTTTCGTGACACCCGTACCTTCTGACACGCTTCCAATAATGGTGGCCGGAAAAGGGCAGATAAAGGAAGTGACGACAACTGCATCCGTCCGCGTTCGGCTAGTTGTCTCCCTTGGACCGAGGGACTCGCTACTTGTATTAAGGTCTTAGGCTACCTTGAAAAATTATGATTTTCTCCAAAATTATGAGTTTTGAGAGGACCCCAGTTTTAGACGCCACAAAGTCTCAGCTATGCATGGATGTAAACAATAAACTTGTCAAAGTGGCGGAAAATGATGAAAATTGTCATTTATTATGCATGGTATAAACATTTCTTGTGCTGTCAAATCAGCTGATGACCTAATTAATATTCAGTAACTCATAACTTCCCTATTTTTCATCATAGAAACATAATTCTTTCACCAAATTGCTCCATTTTCATCATAGTTTTATGTTTGAAACGATCCCTATAGTTTTCTATGGATGAATTTCATTGGATGATCAGAGTATTATAATGAGCTGAAGGGTCTGATAAGCCAATCAGCGCACAGTTAACAGTGACATTTGGCTGGTGTCAACTTCCGCTTTTCGCGCGCTGTGTGAACGCTGCAACTGCCGAGTCTATTTGAACGCAGAGTGCAAGATGACGATTAAGAGGAAGTTTGCGAGTGTGCTGAGAAGAAAGAGGCGATTCATGGGGAATCAGTTCGTAGGGAAAGACTGTGGTGGTGAGAGGAAGTTATCCGAGATGGGGTGAGGCGGAGTCCAAGCTGGAGCAGGCTTGCCAAGTATCGGTGGCGAGTCTGCGCAGGGTAGTGACACTGACGCTAGTCGCTACTGACAGGGCTGGGCATAGTGACAACAATATTGCCGAGGCAAATAGCAACAATAAAGTTTGCGGGAGTGCATCTGCTCAGAAACTTGCCTCTTGTGAAGATGCATCAACCTCATTGTGTGATCGTGAGTATGGCTATGCATTTGTAGACTTGGACGTGTTGTTTTCGTCCGTGAAGGAGTTGTTGTCATGTACAGAATGCCAGGGGAGGGAAAGATAAAAACTTTCTCAGCATTTATGAACATGCCAAAGGCTATGACCAATGCAGCATACAGGAATCAAGTGAATGCTCTGAAAGTATCAGCTTCTGCACTTTGTCAGCGTAGTATGGCTGAAGCTGCCAAAGAAATTCATTTGTCTGCTGACACTGAGCAACATGTTGTGGAGACTGCAGTGTCTGTGGATGGTACATGGCAGCGGAGGGGACACTCCTCCCTAAATGGTGTGGTTTCTGCCATCCACATGCCAGAAGAGACAAATGCTGCAGGGAAAGTTCTTGACTTTGCAGTTCTGACAGTAAAGAAAGAGTAGAGGTGTCTAGAAGGCAAGCAGCAGCCTCAGGGAAGCAAAGACGGAAAGTCCTACATGCACGAAGAAAGGGAAAAGAGGATTGGTACAGGGGAAAAGAGGGGGGTGATCACTACCAAAAGGGTGCATTTCATTGTGCATGAGGTGTACAGCAAAGTGCTGGTGTGTGGGACTCCAGAAAACTTGAAAATTGCCATGTAGCCCCATATCAGAAGGTGGGACTGGTAACTATTTCCTTTATTTGCGTTTTTCTCAAAACTATGTTTTTTAAACCTTGTGTCAACTGCCCTGACTACATATTTACATATAGCAAGTAGAAACTTGCCACACTTGCTATTTTCAGTTTGTATTATGCAACTAACCAGTCTCAAAGTGATCTGGTGATGCATAGATTAGTTTTTTGATGGTTTTTGAGCTCTAATTACGGCGGGAAAACAGTAATAAAAGCACAAAAATATAATGAATTTCTTATTTATCAAACAACTTAGAATTTTAGGTTGATTGCATATGCTTTTGCAGTCCAAATGAAATGGTGCAAATTTCATTGTTCAGTGTTGGATAGAATTAGAGATATCATTGTTACAAGTTGGGTTGTTTTCACTGGTGGCCATCTTGTTTTTTCTGTAACCATGGCAACCAGAAAACATCTGTTTGTATTTTTTTCTTGGCTAATGTTAATATAATACTATCATATAAAAAGATGTGAAATATATGCTAACACAACACATTTTCCCTTGAGACTAGCCTAAGACCTTAATAGGGTTGTGGTTTGTGCGATAGGGTAGACCATTATAGCAAATTCATTGTTTTGACTACCCGTGAAAGCAAGCACAAGAAGCTTGATTCGATCATCCGTAAGGAAAGCACACACCATGGAAGTGATCGAAGTTGATTGTGAAATCAAACTGCACTTCATTGAGCATGTCATGTGAAATGATAATAATAATAATAATAATAATAATAATAATAATAATAATAATAATAATAATAATAATAATAATAATAATAATAATAATAATAATAATAATAATAATAATAATAATAATAATAATAATAACAACAACAACAATAATAATAATAATAATAATAATAATAATAATAATAATAATAATAATAATGTATGGATTTATATAGCGCCTTACCATGAGTTAAGACATGCTCAAGGCGCATAGATACACAACCATTACAATATACAATAACAGTCAATCACATCAAAGGTAACTTGTATGTATGTATGTATGTATTTTGGCTCTTATATAGCGCCAATCTCACACCCAAAGGCATGCTCAAGGCGCTCAACACGTTCACCCTTTGAATAAAAGAGTTTTTAGCTGTGACTTGAAAGTCTGTATTGAAGGAGATTTCCTCAGTCTGTCTGGGATATCGTTCCAGAGTTTTGGTCCAGCATACGAGAATGCTCTCTCCCCAGATCTCTTGGTGTTGTAGCGTGGCACATGGAGTAATGACTGCGCCGAAGATCTGAGATCCCTCACAGGCTTATAAGTCTTGAGGAGCTCAACCAGATACAGCGGGGCCAAACCATTGACGCACTTGAACACATGACACAGTGTTTTGAACACAATACGTTGGTGGACAGGCAGCCAGTGTAGCTCTCGAAGGATGGGTGTTATGTGAGAACGACTAGGTGGACGTTTCACTATACGTGCTGCGGTGTTCTGCACCTGTTGAAGTCTTCGGAGATATTCTTGGGTTTCACCTAGCAGAAGGCTATTGCAGTAATCAAGATTAGACATCACCAACGTCAATACAAGAGTTGTGGCCGATTTTTCAGTCAGGCATTGTCTGATACTTGAGATACGTCGGAGCTGCCAGTAGGAGGAAGAGATTGTTCTGCTTACGTGTGGCCCCATAGAAAAATGCTCATCGATCTTTACGCCAAGATATGTCACACATCTTGACGAGGGGACCTCGACTCCCGAAATGGAGATGTTGGTTTCTGGGAACAACTGAACATGTGCCTTAGAACCGATGATGATGAATTCTGTTTTGTCTTCATTTAATTTAATAAACTTAATAACATAGGAGTCAGACATTCACTTCAGGCATTCGACAAACTGATGTACAGCGACACCGCTTAACCATGAAACTGGGGAGAGGGGGAGGAGAGACAGGAGGGTGGTAGGGGGCTTAGGCAAGCTAGTATAAAGAGAACAGTGAGGGGAGGAAGATGAAGAAACTTAGACAGGATTCGGAAACGATTTCAAGAAGAGGTGAGTTTTGAGAGCCGAGCGAAAGGTCGAGGGAGATATAGAGTGACGAACAGAGGCGGGGAGGTCATTCCAGATAGAGGGAGCCTGATAAAAGAAAGAGCGTTCACCAAATTTTGTTTTAACTGGAGGGTCCTCTGGGAACCTGAGGATTCTTGTGTCTGCGGAAGAGCGTAGCTGTCTAGCGGGTGTTTAGGTGCGCATGGGTTTAGAGAGATATTGAGGAAGGGATTCAGCGAAGTAATGGCAGCAAAGACAGGCAATCTTGTATTGGACTCTAGCACTAATGGGCAACCAGTGGAGAGAGCGGAAGAGAAGAGTGAGATGATCTGACTTTTTTGACTTACAAATGAGTCGAGCTGCAGTGTCCAGAATTGTACAGAGAGACACAAAACAAAAGAACAAAATTACATATTTGTAAATTTAAAAAATCGACTGACACAACAATTTTTTACAAGCTATTCCACTCTCCCACCCCACCTCCACCCCTCTTCCTAGTCAAATCATATGGACGTCAAGCCGAACGGTTCCTCTCATTTTGTCATTTTAATCCACTCGCTGTTAGAACGTACGGTATGTGCACGAATACTAGGAAATTTGGTAAATATCTGTTTGCCTCCACATATATTTCGACGACAATTCACCATGATATGTGTAGACTGCAAATCATTATATGACAGAACAGAGATAAATTTTAGTTTTTCTTAAAACCGTTAAGGTTGGAACGAACTTATCTGTTATTGCATGCCTCTCTGGTAAAAAATACTGCCTGTTTAGTGTTTTATATGGTTTTATCATTATTATTTCTGATGTATCAGTTCGAAAGAGGTATAGGTGGACCTACTTAAAATGGGAAGTAACTCTTCCAACTCTGTAGCCAGTGGTCGCTGCTCAGCAAGAACAGCCAACGCACAGGATGAGGCGCACTGGACCATTCGATTAAATTAATTCAAATATTTTATTTAACGAGGGTATACACTTGTACAATAAAAGTCCATCTTTCAGTGGCCCTCAAAATAAAACATTGTGACAAGAAGAATGATCTCTCTCTCTCTCTCTCTCTCTCTCTCTCTCTCTCTCTCTCTCTCTCTCTCTCTCTCTCTCTCTCTCTCTCAATCTTCCATTACATCACGTTTTCTCTCACACCATCTCCCCATCCCCTCTCGTTATTGTTCTTGAGAAAGAGTTTTTACTGCTTTTTGAATGACTGAAGATTTTATGAATCTTTCATAGGAAAAGGTAGCGAGTTCCATATCTTTGTAGCATAAGTGAACGATTTACGAAACACTTTTGTGTGGACCATGGGAGGATGAAGATTTGATATTGAGAATGAACGGAGTCGTGTATCGCCTGAGCGTGAGAGCATTTCTTGGAGGTAGGATGGAGATTGCAATGTCAACGTTTTGTATACTAAAATGGTCGTTTGAAACTGACATTCATGCTCAAAAGAGAGCCAGTTCAAACTGGACAGTATTTCATTTAGAGGCATATCATAGTTATTCATGATAATACGTCCAGATCTCCTCATGATTCGATTGACATAATCTTTATATCTGTGAGGACAACGTCCCCAGATATTTAAACAGTAACTTATATGTGGGGCAAGGTATGCAATGTGAAACATTTTCCTGTTTTCCGTGGGAAGGAATGATTTTATCTTGTTAGATATAAATAACTGATTTTGGTTGCCTGCGTGCGCAGTAATACGACTTACATTTTAACATAGGCCTACTTGTATATATTAAAAAAGCACTTGAGCACATGCAGAAAAAGATCTTTCGTGTCACATTGAATAACTGATACTTTCTACCTCTCTCTCTCTCTCTCTCTCTCTCTCTCTCTCTCTCTCTCTCTCTCTCTCTCTCTCTCATCGCTTGATGGCCGTTTCTCACTCTCTTTCGTCTTCTTGTAGCAGTCCCGAATACAATCTCCTCTCTGTTGTCTTCTTCTCACATACACACACGCACGCACGTTCGCTCGCTCACTCACTCACGCACACGCACAGTCCGACCGTTCGTTCGTTCGTCCATCCGTCTGCCGTCGATGCCCCCCCCCCCCCCCCAACCTCTCTGTTCCCCCCTCTCTCTGTCTGTCTGTCTGTCTGTCTGTCTGTCTGTCTGTCTGTCTGTCTGTCTGTCTGTCTGTCTGTCTGTCTGTCTGTCTGTCTCTCTCTCTCTCTCTCTCTCTCTCTCTCTCTCTCTCTCCTCTCTCTCTCTCTCTCTCTCTCTGTGTGTGTGTGTGTGTGTGTGTGTGTGTGTGTGTGTGTGTGTGGGTGTGTGCTCGTGTATGCGCGGGTGCACGAGCGAGCGAGCGAGCATACGCGCGTACGTGTTGCTGTTCCCTTACGTTTGTGAAAAGGATTCCCAAAAGTAGTCAAAACCAACCACGCCATCTTTACAACCTTTTCCCAGCAGTAGACCTAGATAGGGAGGATCGTGGGAAAGGGCCCGCAGAGCGCAATGTCGGGTCTCATTTCTTGGGCGTGAATGATATCTCGTCAACACGCGAGGCCGGGATGTCTTGCTCTTGCTTGTCACTCTTCCATAAAGCATTTCCCCGTCTCAGGTCGCTGGAAAGAGCTGGGCACAGCTTGACTATCACCCCAGGCCCTCGTGGAATGCCATTGTGGAGTGGTGTCGAAAAGGATTCTTTGGGAAAGTGCGTTGTAAGATTTGCCTTCATCCAGATGCCTTTGTTAAGGTTCATAGCCTAAGCACAAGCGGGGGCACGTACGCATGATACATTTGACCATACATAATGAGGACGATGTACACGCACGCGCACACGCACTCGCGCACGCACGCACACACACACACACACACACACGCACACACACACACGCGCGCGCGCGCACACACACGTACACACATACATATTCATTCCAATTGTTTGCGTAAAACTTGAGTGAGACGTTATCGAAATTCTTTCCAAAGTTTGCCAATATAATCACTTGAGACATTCAAATAAAAACCGCAAGCTTGCATTGCACGTATCTGGCTGCAACTCCAGTTTAGAAGGAGCTGCAATTTGCCATGCGATGTACAACTTCACGGGGCTGAGCTTTTTTCTTGTTCATCTTTTTCGAACTATCGTGAGCCTGGCATTGTAGGTATGTTCATTGCCATTATCGGAGGACGAATTACCTCTACCAGTTCACGGCTTTTCCTGACAAGATAATTATGTAGTTAATTGTCACGGTTTGTAAGAACGTGAGTATCTTCGCCCTCCATCACCCTGTCTACTGCGTCATTGCGGATGAAATAAATAAATGTGACCTTTCACCACAACAGGAATCTTAACTCCACATTTGTCGATTTAAAGTTATTGACTGATTGTCAACGCGCTTTAAATGATCTTTCAGCTATGAAAACCACTTCAAAATCGAACCAACGGTTGCCGGTTGTAGAAGGAATTACCCTCAAAAATAGAGTTTTCGAGGAAAGGATCCACGTAAGAACGTAAGCAAATTTCTCCACAAGATTTACATGTCGGCCAGGTTATTTGTAGTCACCCATTGGGATTCTATTTTAGTCTGTTCAATGAGACTTGACAAATAAATTTCGTTGATGCGAAGGCAAGCTTTCATAGCGTAAAAAAGGATGGAAACATTTATTTAATTGGAAAGGAATATAAAAAAAGAGATCGAAAACACTCATTTCGGAATGCATTTCTCCAAGCGCACCGGTACTTGATAGAGTTGGTGCTTTATAAGCACTCTTCAGCGTACAGAATGGTCTTGTTAGGAGATTTCCTTGCACCAACATGGAGTAGCTGGAATGAAAATTTTACTATCGAGAATGTATGCACATGTACACCCTGACCCATTTCGGGCCGTGGTTCAAAGTCGGCATGGGTCTCATTTCGTGGTGAGAGTTGACATTAAAGATTGGCGAGAAAAAGCAGAACACTCTCCGACTTCAGAACGACAAGAGTTTTTTCTCTGGTCTTGCAGCTGATACACTCGATCGGCCTTTGTCATAGACACACGTGCGCATTTCCTCGTAGGAATTTCTCCTGAAGTCAGGCAGCCTAACAGGAACGAGTGTTTGCTGTCAGCTCGCTTTCACGTTCTCCTTGTAATGGAATGGTTGTGATCAAGGAGACATTTCCCGTATTTGTCATTCTCTAATTAGGCACGCACATCATGCACGTAATTGCAAATGGAACGAGTAATCCATCAATCCGTCAAGATGCCAAGTCACCCCAGACGAGAGAACAGAAAGAAGTGCAGAGCTGGTTCATGTTTTGCAAACAAAAACTCTGGCAAATGCAGCACGTGAGTGTCAAGGCGAGACATAAGCACGACTCTCCAATCTATTAGGCAGACACGACTGCAAAAAACAACTCGGCAGCTCTGGTGGCCTGGGATGCTGATCCGCTAAAACCCGAGAGTCAGGCTGGTGAAGAGAATCATCTGTGTCTGTGACGTGACAAGGGAACCTTGCTTACGCTAGGAACCTTGCAAGATCTTGCAGGAATAGGCCGGTGTCAACATGATGAAAGCAGATGTAAAGTCAGTCAAATGTTTGACACATGTTGACACCAGCCGATTATTTGCCAACTAGGTAGGTTAAGCAACACGCCCAAGGCCTCGAGGTAGCGTCTCCCACGGCCTACATGACCGCGGTTTCAATGGCTGCTAAGTCGGGCATGACTGTCTTGGTTTCATCCCTTCAGTAGCTCACGCAATGTCCCCGTCCGGCCTTTACACCAAAGGTCAAATGCCATGGTATGATCATTTGTCTTGCTTCTTTAGTTCCGCTTTCTTCATTCAATAGAACTTCTCTGAAGGAAGTAAATATTGCCTTTTGGTGGTATCTTGGCATGCAGTCAGTGTCCAGCAAAAGGAGATGAAACCGTGAATGTCGCGCGATGGAAGAAGGAGCGAGACTTGGCAACTTGAACCCAGCACCCATCTCTGCATTCAGATGTCACGGGATGTCTCCACGCAGCTCCGCCTCCCCCTTTTCTCCCCCATCCATTTCCCCCTCATAGCTTCCTCGTCGTCTTCAGACATTCCCACCCCCTTCATTTTTCATCATCTTAATTGCTTTCCACTGCAGTCTTTCTGACCGTCCCGATCTGTTTCAGTGCTATGGAACACTGCATGCTCCAGTGTCAAACCACCCCACCCACATCCACACCAGCCCCACCCCAGTAAACCCCACCCTGCTCAACCTCACCCTCACCCTAACCACCCGAGTTCTCGGTGCGCTGACTCGGCAACAGTAGCCCTGGCGTCATGCTGGCTGTTCCACGCGCATTCCGAGCAGGAAGCTGCTGCAATAAACAAACAAAAAAAACCTGACCTCACATGACCCCTTTTTACCCGAGCATGCACTGCGGAGCGAAGTTGACGGGAGATGGGAATTGGTTTCCATGCGCTGTGAAGAGCTTGCTCGGCTGATGGCTCGTGAGGGGAGGAATGCGTTGCTAACAACTTGAGGTACGCCTCCTCCTCCTTGCTTTTTTCAAAATCCACGTCTGTTGACTCGAGGTTCATTAACGAGGTATTGAGATTCTCTTCATGGTCTATCCGACCCTGTGGTCGCTCGGGGATAATTTGTGTCTCTGTAATCTGCATGCATGCTTGCATGTGTGTGTGTGTGTGTGTGTGTGTGTGTGTGTGTGTGTGATGTCTGTATGAATATGTAATTTAATTATGCAACTGCACTTGTACATCAATTGATTTATCTGTGTTCCTACTTGAGTGTGTATTGTGCTAAAGAACATGCATGGGTGTCAAGGTATGTATAATTTGTCTGCATTAATAAGCTTGTATGGCGAGGTTTCTCGCGCGCGCGTATGTGTGTGTGTGTTTGTTTTTTGCGCGCGTTCGTGGGGGCATGCGAGCGTGTGTGTGTGCGTGTGTGCGTGCGTGTGAGTGCGTGTGTGTGCGTGTGCGTGTGTGTGTGTGTGTGCTTTGCGCGCACTAGTGTGTGTGTGTGTGTGTGTGTGTGTGTGTGTGTGTGTGTGTGTGTGTGTGTGTGAGGCTTTTTGTAATTGGATGAGAGTGTGTTTGGTAAATGGAGAAGTTTAGGTTACCGCGTTGTTCTGCCTGAAGTAGCATCGAAGACAAGCCAGAAAGGCTGCACAGGCCAAACTGAAAAAGACACCGATTTTAAGCGTCTTGTCTTCGCTCTTCACCGCCCATGTGTGTGTGTGTCATGCGTTAGATATACAGAAGGACACACTTTGACATGAATATGACTACATCGACAGAGGTACATACACACACACACACACACACACACACACACACACACACACACACACACACACAGTCACACACACACACACACACACACACACACACACACACACACACACACACACACACACACACACACACACACACACACACACACACACACACACACACACACACACACACACACACACACACACGAGAAACCTCGCTATACAAGCTTATTAATGCAAAGTACACATACCCTAGACACCCATGCATGTTCTTTTACATGCAGACAAACATGCTTACACACGCACGCACGCACGCACGCACGCTCGCACACACGCACGCACGCACGCACGCACACACACACACACACGCAAACACATACACACACTTTTACTCGCAGATATGCACACACACACACACGCGCGCGCACACACACACACACACACACACACACACACACACACACACACACACGTGCGCGCGCGCGCGCTTTTAGTGCTGGAGAAAACAAACAAACAAGCATACAAAAAACAAACAGTATGAAGTGAAATTATTGACTCAAAGAGGTGTTATTTTAATTCCATTTTTGAGAGGACGTTATCATTCAGCCTTGATTAACACATCAGTGCATAGATGATCGTTGCGGGTGCAACCTCCCAGTGATTGCAAGCACATACTTTGCTGATAAAAGGAAACATGACACGAATTGAATTTAGTCGAGCTAATAGCCATATCAGATAAGCTATTAAATGTACAGGCTTTTCCCTCCTTCCTCCTCTTCTCATTCAGCCTGTCTGTTGTCTGGCGCTAGATATGTGATGCAAGCAATAACCTGTTTCTCTGCAATTTAGTTTTTTGCCCCTGTAATTAACACGTCTAGCTATAGGTGTAGGATTTTAAAGTGCCATTGCTCCAGACATCTACTCTGATCTCAAGAAAGAAGTTCCCGCTGTTTTCGTAACCTTTTTATGACCTACTTGAAATGAGAACACAAATCATTCGCTCCCACCTCATACACCACCACCCCCGTCACCCTCCCACCTCATCCACCACCCCCACCCTCACCCTCCCACCTCATCCACCACCACCACCCTCACCCTCCCACCTCATCCACCACCACCACCCTCACACTCCCACCTCATCCACCACCACCACCCTCACCCTCCCACCTCATCCACCACCACCACCCTCACCCTCCCACCTCATCCACCACCACCACCCTCACCCTCCCACCTCATCCACCACCACCACCCTCAAACCACCACCACCATCCTCACCCTCCCACCCCGAACCCCAGCCCACACTCCGACACATGATTCTAAAACCGTGCAGATGAAACTCATTTCAGAAGGTACCGTATACAAAGCTTCCGGCGGATTTTTGCTGATGCTTTCTCAGCAACTGAGGGCCCCTCCCTTGGTTCTTGAATTTTAAAAAGTCAACTAAATACGCTGCGGATTGGTTCAACAATAATTAATGAATACTTGTTTCAAACCACTTTGATATCTTGAAAATTGCAACTTATCTCCCCGACCGAACAAGGGAGTGAATCAGCATCTCAAGGGAAATAACCTCACGCTCCTGAGTGCTGAGGGAAGGCGGTTCTGTGGAATACAGGGCGAGATAACATTCTGCAAGGCCCACATTGTCAGACTTGCGTAGCCAAGATCATTAGCAGCGCACGCCACGTCACACAACCCACCAGATACGCCACTGATTGGGGAAAGCAGGGAGCCAGCGAGTGAGGTCAGAAGTAGGTAGGTACCGGCTTGCAGAAGGCAAGAGAGAAACCCCACAACAAGCGTGAACTAAAACATTTGTTAAAAAAAGAAAAGGGTTGCAGGGAGAGAGGTTTTGTAGAAGACATGGGGTTAGGGATGAGGAAGAAAACTACAAGAGAACGGAGAGCGAAACAAACGAACAAAGGATAGAGAGAGAGAGAGAGAGAGAGAGAGAGAGAGAGAGGCGGTAACTGAGAGAGAGAGAGAGAGAGAGAGAGAGAGAGAGAGAGAGAGAGAGAGAGAGAGAGAAGGTGGGGTAGGGGGGAAGGGAGAGGAGGAAGGAGGAGGGGATGGAGATGAGGGGAGACCAAAATTTGGACCAAAATGTCCAGAATCGTCAAGATATTCAAGTACTCTTTAAATTTTTTTTCTCTCTCTCTCTCTCTCTCTCTCTCTCTCTCTCTCTCTCTCTCTCTCTCTCTCTCTCTCTCTCTATCTCTCAGTTACCGCGTCTCTCTCTCACTCTCTCTCTCTCTCTCTCACTCTCTCTCTCTCACTCTCTCTCTCTCTCTCTCTCTCTCTCTCTCTCTCTCTCTCTCTCTCTCTCTCTCTCTCTCTCTCTCTCTCTCTCTATCTCTCAGTTACCGCGTCTCTCTCTCTCTCTCTCTCTCTCTCTCTCTCTCTCTCTCTCTCTCTCTCTCTCTCTCAGTTACCGCGTGTTGAAGGAAAATAATTATCTGTTTCTCTCTCTAGCTTAAAGAAAGACTCATGTTACGATAGACACTGAAGAACTCGTACAGGTATGAACGCTCTGCAAAAAACTGTATTGTGTCATATGACAGCAGGAAAGTCCATACCCAAATGGCAAACTTTCAACGTTCATAATGCAGTTTTCTTACTTCTTAACTCTTCGCAATCGTTGATAGACTCATGCACATCACCGTAAATCATGTTGCGATTAATTGTGTGGTTTTTGGCACAAACACTCGTGTATCGATTTTTCGTTGTTTGCGTCTGATGCCCATATGCCTGCAGTACAAGTTGTGTAAATTACAAACAGATGTATCTTTGTCTCCCACAATTTTGATTTTGATTTTTGATTCGTCACTCCATCCCAGAGTGAAAAGCACTATAACTATAAGAAGTATAAACACAACAAACTCTTTAAAGTGTCCTCCCAGACAACTGATTAGCGCTGGCGATAAAAATGCTTGGGAAGCACGCCTGTCTCCACCCATGTTGGCGTCACCATCTGCCGCATCCCACACAGTCTCGCCACATCAGCTTCAGCAGCTGGCGATGTCTGGCAGGCAGTTAGTCATGCTGGCAAATGGACGAAGCGTCCCGGTCGCATACCCGCCTCGCCGCTGCCGCTGACTTCACTCTTTGCTCACACCAACGCACGGCACAGTCACCGGACTGATAAATTACCTCCCCTGCTCCAGCCCACCCTTCTCTCGCTCCGCTGCCAACAGCACCCGGCTTCTCCATCACCGCTAGCAGCAGCAGCAGCCGCCGCAGCAGCAGCAGCCGACGGCAGCGTGAGTTGGAGACAGCCAGCCATTTCCCTGCAGCAGACGATCGATGTTGCGAGGCCCCGAACGAGCATAGTCAGCAAGAAGCAGACGCTGTTGCTGCATCTGTGGGGGGGATAGGCTTTTCGGGCTGGGGTGGTTCCATGTCTGTCTCTGGCGCAGGGCTCTCTCCTGTGAACGGACGGTTTTTCTGTATGACGGTGTGACTGCTCGCCCTTCTCCCCCTCTTCTCCTCTTCATACCGAGTCAAGCTGATCTTTGAGTCGACCCCCCCATACCTTCCCACCCTCTGTTACTCGCAGCCTGGTGGGCTCTGAAGAGTAGCGTAGGATATCAGTGCAAATTTCCAAGAACCGTTCTGCAGGTTAGTCGAGAGTTGCTTTATTCTTGCCAGAATAATCTTTACTCGTGTTTGCTCTGCTGGCCTGTGTGGGTGAGGCCATGTGCCAATGATTGATTCGGGTTGTTGGCTTAACAACAGAATGGCAGTTGTGTCTCGTGATGCCTGCTTCTCTCTCCCGCGTGTGTTGCTGTGCTTTGCTGTGCTGCCGAATATGTTTTTACGCTGATTTCTGGGACTAGAAATTTGAAGGAGAAAGAAAGAGCAAGCACGATATAGTGTGTCTGATGTGTTGTTTGTGTGTTCGGTGTGTAATCTTGAGTCTACCGGTGCTTACGTCCCAAGTTGTTCGAGGTAGCTGTACCGTGTACGT